>JAODAL010080934.1:0-12073 GCA_025379985.1 Phyllomedusa bahiana | reverse complement strand
TGGCTGGCCCGGGGGGTTTTAAGCCCTACCCCGGGTACGTCACCAAAATTTTCCCCGGGTTTTTCTAGGCCTTTCCAGTTTACTTTCCTGTTGTTCCGCGGGTTTAAAAATTTACCGTTTTAAAAAAACCTGCGGTCTCTGCGTTTCAAAAGCCCTACCACTTTTCGTCCAACCGCTGTCCCTGCTTTTTCAAAGCCTACCCAGGGTAAGTCCACCTGTTCTCTGGTTTCAAAGTCTATAAAATTTGTTAGGGTCACCTGCTTTTCCTGCGTTTCTAGGCCTATCCGTTTTAAGTCACCTGCTTTTCCCCTGCTTTTTCTGGGGCCCTTTATCAGTTTTGTCCCGCTGTCTCGGGTTTTATCTTACCCTATCAGTGTAGGGGTTAACCGGGCTGTCTTTTGCATTTTTTAAGCCTATCCATTTGTAGGGCCACCTGCTGTCTCTGCGTTCTAAGCCTATCCGGTACGCCACCTGCTTTTCCCTTTGGGGTTTTCTGGGCCCTTACCCGTGTAGTCCCCTGCTGTTTGCGTATTAACCCTTATCCAGTGTAAGTCCCCTGCTGTCCCTGCTTTTTCTAAGCCCCAGTTTTTTGCCCCCTTTCGGTTTTTGCGTTTTCTAAACCTATCCGGGTGTACCCCCACCTGCTGTTCCTGCGTTTCTGGGGCCTTTTTCGTGTAGTCACCTGCTGTCTTGGTATTTAGTCTAATTCCAGGTACATAAATGCTGGCCCCCTGCTTTAATTAACCCTTTTACCCGGTAAATAAACTGCTGTCCTTGTGTATCTAACCCTTTTCCAAAATTCTAAGGGGGGGTGAAATGGGGAAAAAAAACTTTACTTGCACCATGTTTTTTTTTATGGTGTTAACTTTCGGGTTTATAAGGGTTTTTTCACAGGCATTTTCACTCCGTGTTACAAGTGTTTTTTGGATCCTCTCGGGGACCGAAAGGACGGCCCAGAGCGGTTTCAAAAAACAATTTTCAGTGAGATTTTTAAACTGGGGTTTGGAAAGTCGGAGCAGAAAATCCATGAGGATTGCCCCCCCTGCGTTTTTTCCCATAGCGCAGCCCCGGGTCCGTCTTTGAAAGATTGTTTGGTCAATGTTCTCTCAGGGGAACGCCATGTTTGGTTTATTGGCCCAAGGGGTTTGGTTAATATAAATTTTTTGGGGGGGATCCATCCCCTGGGGAAAGTCCTGTTGTCCCTAAGCGGTTTCCCCTTAACCCGTTTTTAACACGGAAAGGTGAAAAACTCGTGTGAAAAAACCCCCTAAGTGATGGGGTTTCTGTATTCTGCGTTGGGGGGGGGGGCCCCCCACAGCTCTGCCCAGGGGCCACAAAAATTGTTTTTAAGCGGTCTGGTAGGGGGGGGCGGTTTTGTCTGCAGTTTTGCGGTTTAAAAGAAAACCCCTTTCCCCCCAAAAAAGGTCCAAAAAACCGGGCGGGAAAAATTTAAACATTTTTTAAAAAGTTTTTGGGGAATTCAGCGGGGGGTAAAAAAAAAGTCCCCCAAGAAAACCCCTGGCCACCCCTGAAAGGGGTTTATTCTTTTTAAAAACCCCAAGGGTAAAAGGTTTGAAGCGGTTTACAGGGGTTTTCAAATCTGAAAAATGTTTTGGAAAAAATCCCAATTTTAAAAACCCCAACCATGGGGAAAAGCCAACTCCCTTTAAATCTGGTTTTTTTGGGGGGGGGGAAATTAAATGGATAAAATTTTGTTTTTATAATTTAATATTTGGGGGGGGGGGGTGAACCAGGGGGGGGGGTTTTTGGGTTTAAGTTATAGAATTTAGGTTATTTTTTTCTTTCCCGGGGGGCCCAGTGGGAATCTTGGGGAAAATTAAAAATTTTTTTGGGGGGTTTTTTTCCCTTTTAGGGGGAAATTTTCAGTTTTAAAAAATACGCGGGGGTTAAAAAACGGGCAAAACCTTTAAAACCCATTTAAAAAATTGTTTTAAAATTTATGAAATTATACTGAAACCCAAAATTTTTGGGGTTTTTGGCTTTTTTGGGCCACCAAGCCACTTTTCCCTTTCAACCCGGGGATTCCCAACCTTTGGGCCCGGGGCCCCAAAACCCCAAAAAAGCAGAGGTTTAGAAATGGTTTTAAAACACATCTTTAAGGAGTTTTTTTAAAGCATGTTTTGCTTGGCCCGAAAAAAGTGCCCATTTTGGGAAAGGGGCTTTGGGTGTGGGCCCCAAAAATTGGGTTTGAAAAATTTTTTGGGGGGAAAGGGTTTTTGGGGAATTTTAAAATTTGTTTACATTAAATAAGCCCAAATTTCCCCGTGTTTAAAAATTTTGGTCATTAGTTTTCCCAATTTTGGGAAAAGGGCCCATGATTAAAAACAAAGGGAACTGCGTTTTTGGGAATGGGGGAAGAAATTTGTTGTTTATTTTTTGGAAATTTGCTTTAAAAACCGCCCTTTGGGGGGAGGGGCGCAGAAAAATTTTTTTGGGGTCTTGTCAAAAATTTACAGTACATTCTTTTTTGTTTGGAAATTGCAGGAACAGGTTTTCATCGTGAACCCAATTTTTTCCCTGTTTTTAAAACAAAAAAAAACTGGCGAAGAACCTTTTCTTTAATCGGGGCCCAATTTTTGGTTGTTTTTGTTCCGAATTCTGGTCCCTGAAATTTTTTCTTGGGGACCTGATTTTTTAAATTTGATGTTTCAAAAAGAATTAGGGTTTTCCACACCTTGCAAGTACCTTTTGGAACAAGAAAATTTTTTTAAAATTCACTTCACCTATCACTGGTTTTGATGTTATGGTTGATCATTGTATATTTCTTTTCTGTGATAAGCTCTACATTTTTTGGTTTCATGTGGGTTTTGATGGTTTTTTGGGCTTGATTTCGGGGGTGGCCTTAACAAGTATATTACCCCCAACCCCAAGAACTTAAGGTTTACAGGTAGATAAACCCCAAAAGAATCAAAATTTCCCAGCAGAAAGCTGGTTTTTTGAAGGGGGGAAAGCCTTTGCTAATAAAAGCAAAATTAAAATGTTTTAAAAAAATTTATTGAAAAATTGTAAAAAAAGGGTTTAAGCAGGTTGTTTTTCTAGGGGGATTAGGGGGTTTTAAAGGGGGGGGCTTGGGAATGAAAACAAAAAAAATTTAAAAAGGGAAAAATTTTTTAGAAATTAAAAATTTTATTTAGAGTTTTTTGGGTTTCTTATTTCAAAGAAATTTTACTTTACTTGGGATTTTTTGGGGGGGGTTTTGGGGTTAATTTTCAATTTTTTTCCTTTTCTTGTTTTTTAATTTTAATTCTTTTTAAAATGTCTTTTTTTGAACCCTAGAAAAGGGGCCTAGGGTTTACAGTTTTGGGGGGGGCCAACATGTTTTTTTGGGTTGGAATTAATTCAAAATTTAAAAACTTAAAATTAAAAAACCCCCTTTTTTTAGAAAGGAAGTCTATTAAATAATTTTTTAATTTTGGGGAAAATGGGGTTTTGTTAAAAATTTTTTATAATTAGGGAAATGGAAATTTCACTTTTAATGGGGATTTTTTTGGGGGGGGGTTTCTTTTGGGGCGAAAAAAATTCTTTTCATTTTTGGGGTTTTTTCCGGGTGTTTTTAAAAAGGGTTTTAAAGGAAAGATTTTTTAAAAGTTTTAAAGGTTTGCGTTTTTTTTGGGGCCAAAAACCAAAGGGGTCTTTCCAATTATAAACCTTTTTCAAGACCCTTTTCCTTTAAATTTTTTGGGGGAAAAATTTTTGGATTGAAATTTGGGAAAAAAATTTTTTTTGGTTTTTATTTTTTTTTTCTGGGTTTTTTAAAAATCCAAAAGCGCCATGGGGGTTTTTTGCCCCAAATCCTAACATAGTAATAGTTTTTTAAAGGAAAAAAAAAAATTCGGGAAATCCTTTAAAGTTCGTTTTTGGGCTATTTTTCCTGTTCCGGGAAGGCCAAAACCCCCTTGAGGTAAAAGGCCTTTTTTGGTCACATTTTTTGGGAAATTTTTTAAGACCCCAAATTGGGGAATTTCCAGGAATACATTTTTGGGGAAACCCCTTTTCAAAAGGTACATAATTGGGGGTTTTTTACACAATTGAAAGCAATTAGCCCCTTTTTAACTTGGGTTTTTGTAAAATTTTTTAAAAGGGCTTGTTAATCTGGAGAGGGCCCTTTTTGGGTTTTTGGGGTAAAAATTTTTCCGGTTTAGGGGGGGAAATTTTCTTTTTAGACGGGTTAGGGGAGGGCCCGGGGGTTCTGTTTGTCCGGGGTTTTAAAACCCTTGTGAGGGTTCTTTATTTAAATTTCTATTTAAATATTTTTTAAGGGAGGGGAGATTTCTTTTTTTTAAAACCCTAAGGGATTTGGGGGAAGGGGGGGCGGGTTTATTGGAAAAAGGCATTTTTTTGGGTTGTCCCGCACAATGGAGGGGGGTTTAATTTTTAAAGGGGTTTTTCCTGGGGTTTGGGGGGCCCCTTTAAAAATATTTAATGGGGTTTGTCGGTCCCGGTTTTTAAGGGGTTGGGGGGGGGTGTTTCCAATGTCCCTTTAGGGGGAAAACCTTTTAAATAAAAAACCTTTTTTGCGGGGGAAGTGGGAAATGGGAAAGATTATAAGGGCCAAGTAAATTTACTTAATTTTGGTAATTAGTTTTTTCCCTTTTAAAAAGGGTAAAAGGGGGCGGAAAATTTTTTTTTAGGGGTTTAAAGGGGGGATTACATTCTAAGTGGGGGGGTTTTTTGGCCAAAAATTTCGAGGCCTTAAAATTTTTAAGTAATTTTGAAATATAAAACTTTTCTGGGGGGCCCAAGTTATTTTGGGTTAGTAATAAATCTTAAAATTTTGGGTTATTTACTGGGGATTTTGGGGGTAATTGGAAAAGAATTAAAAGGGGAGGGGGCCAATCGGGGGGAATTTGACCCCGTGGGGTGGGGGGATTTTTGGTGGGGGTAAAAATCACCCCTTTTTTTTTTACAAAATTTTAATTTTTTTCAAAGGGGGGTGGGGTAAAGGGGCCTTTCCTTTTTATTTAACCCTTTTAGGGGGCCCCAAATTTAAAAATTAAATTTTTGGGGGAAAATTTGTATTAACTTCCAATGCCTCACCCTTTTTTAAGTTTGCAAACTCTTTTTTTGAAGGGGGGATGAGTTTAGTTTGAAAGGACCCGATACTTCAAAAAACCCTTTGCGGGGTTCGGGTTTAAAAATTTTATTTTGGGGTGAGTTAGATGCCTTTCTTGGGGGAAAATTAAAAAATTATTAAAAGGGGGGAAAAAATTTAACCCTTTGCCAGGGGGTAATTTTTGCCTTTTTTGGGGGGGTATAGGGAAAATTTTTTAAAAGGGGGCCCTTTTTTGGGGGGGGAAAAAATTTATACTAAAAATTAAGAAAAATTGGTTTTTTTTGGGGTTTACAAGGTACAAACCCTTTAAGTTTTTAAAAACATCAATCCCTCCTCAAGGTTTTCTAAAAAAAAAATTTCAAAACCCTTAACCCTCCCTCATCCAACTTTTTTGGGTAGGTGGGGGCTGCTTCGATTAAAGGGGAAAAAGAAAATTGGTTTTGAAAAAATTTTCGCTTCCTGGGGGCCTCAGAGCCGCTTCCCTTTTTGTTTTAGGGGGGGCCGGGGAATTCCTAGGGGCCAGGTCACGAAAACCCCATACGTTTTGGGGGGGAAATAGGGAAAGGGGGTTTGTTTGCTTATTCCATTGCTCACCTCCAACCAAGGTAGCAAATCAAGCAAAAAATGAAACCAAAAGACTTTTCCAAAGCCCCCCCTCCAAAAAATAAAAGGCTCCCACCACCTTCCCAAAAACCCAAAAAAAGGTTTTCGCCGGAAAGGGTTTCTAAACCCTTTTCAGAAAATTTTTTCTTTTAAATTAAAACAAGAAATATTATTAATTTGTTTAAGGTAAAAAAAAAAATTAATTTTGGGGAAAAGGGCCCGGTTTAAAAAGTTTAACCGTTATTGAAATTTTTTTTTGGGATTTTAAGTGTTTAAAATGAATAAAATTTAAAAAAAAAAAAAGGGTTTTTGGGTTAACATCAATTCAGTTATGAAAAATAAAAAAGGAAAAATTTTGCATAGAAAGGTTTCACCCCTTAAAGATTTTTAAAGACCCAAGGGGGTTTAAAAATGGGAAAAAGGGAAAACCAGCCTAAATTTAAAATTTGCCCCCAAAAAACCCTATGAAAAAAAGAGCAGCCCTCTGGCATCCCATGTTTTATGGGGCCCAAACCCCCTCCCCCAGGTTTCTCCTCCTTTTCAAAAACTGCCTATTTCTTTACTGGGCTGGGTTTTATTGGAGGAGGGGGGTGTATCCCATAATTGTCTGAGGAGGGTTATGCAAAATAACGCCACTAGGGGGGACTCACGGCTGCGCTTTTTGCTGGGGGGGCCGGTCCAATTTTAAAGTTTTTTTGTGGGGGGGTTATTTTTTTTTGGTTTTATCAGGTACCAAAGGACAGTTTGTTTATCCCATCCGGGGCCCATAAAGCGAATTTAAAACCGGGTATCAAAAATTTCCCGTAATTAAACAGTAAAAGGGGCCCTGGGGGTGGGGGCCTCTGCGGGACCCGGGGCTGGGGATTCCTTTCTCAGGGGGGAGGTGAAAAGGGGTTTTAAATCTGAGCTGCGGGAAATTTTTAAGGACAACCGTTTTACATTAAATTTTTCAATGGCTACAAAACCACTTACAAAAAAACTATCATCCCAAAGGGCTGAATGCTCAAAAGAAGAAATGTCCACTTGATAATTTTGTACCGGCTGAAGCTCATGAAGCATTCGGGGCATAAAAACCCAAAAAAGTTGCACCCAAAAATTGTGCCTTTGAATGAAATTTGACCGTTTTAAAATTTTACATCTTGAAGTCAATCACACAAGACAATAACTGACTTCAACCACTTGCAAAGGATAGTGTAGTCGCAGCTTGATCTTCCCTGGCTCCAAAGAATTGGAAGTCTAAAATCTTTAACTCTGTGAAAGTAGATACTTACTGCTCTCTTCTCATCCAACAGTTATAGAGCTTAAGCTTCGTCTTTAAAGTCAGGAACTAAAAAGGAAGTTAAGTAAATAATCTGAGAGAACTTTAGGAAGTAGGAATGAAACAGTCATATGAGAGGGCTTGCAGTTCACCAAGTCTTTAGACCAACACAATTGCCAGTAGCAACATGACCTTGCAGGAAAGACAGTTGAGGTCTACTTCTTTAAGGCTAGTTCAAAAAGTTCTGCTGTCAGTGGCCTTCAGATAGTAGCTAGATCCCAGACACAGCAGGGAGATCTAATACTGGATCTTAGGATCTTCTCCAGGTTTTTTTTCACAAATGGGAGTACTATAGATGTTGTAAGTTCTACCTACCTGGGGACTACATACCAACCAGGGGATTACAACCTACCACCTGGGTATAACATACCTACTTAGGGCGACATGTATGATCGGGCTTTACGCCTGTTTTTTGGCGTATACTGCGCCTCCCGGCCCGAATCCCGCTGTCGGACGCGGGGATTCAGTGTTAGGCGCAGCGTTCGCCACTTTCAGCTGCGCCCCGCATGAAGGGGTGGGCAGTGGGCACAGTGTGGGCGTGGGGTAGGCGTTCCGGGGCAGGACGCGGCGCGCTCGTATACTCCGAGGCATGTACGATGGCGAATCGGCAAAGCGAGGCGCAGTGCACGCTCGGCAGCTCGACAGGCAGACGGTTTTTTTTGGTTCTAAATCTTCCGACAGGGGCGAAGTGAAGCAGGATCGGAACATGCGAGGAAACCTACAGAAGATCGAGACAGAAATCTCAGCGCTCCGCTCCGTGCAGCAGGAGTATGATTCCGAAAAAATCGCCTTTATAAAGGCGGAAAACAGTGTCAGAATAGAGCTGAACCTCAAAAATTAACATAATAAAAAATAACCACTTTCCTAAACTCTAGAACGGCGCAATACCAAGAATTATGATATTATAAATTGCCGGGAAATACAGTAATTCAAATTCTGAAACCTATTCTCATTGGTCGGCATAAACCGGCCAATCAGAATAGGAGCGACAGGGGAACCATTAAAAACTATGAGGAAGGATTGACCAATCAGAATCAAAGGCGAGATAGTTCAAAATACATTTAAAATGCTGAAGAGAGTGATTGGTTAAGCTAACGGGGACTTGGCTAGCTCAGCCAATCAGAATAGGAGCGACAGAGACCCATTAAAACCTATGGAGAACTAGTGACCAATCAGATAGGAGCGACAAAGACCCATTCTGTCTAGGAGTTGCCAAACAGATCCACGGGGGATAATTCAAAAAAACCCGTAAAAAGACAGAAAAGAGTGATTGGCTGAGCTAGCGGGGGCTTGGCTATCCAGCCCAATCAGAGCGTGATTTACTTCTCCCATTATAGTCTATGGAGAGATGGGCGCTCTGAAATCTCGGTGCTCAGCGCCGTGCGGCATGAAGTATTAATAAAAAAATTATTTTTATTAAATGTAAAACATTATCAGATAAAGAGCAGAACCCTTCTTTACAATAAAGCAGTTAAAAACCTGAACAACGCGTTTGTCGCCGAGACCGGCGCTACATAGGGAATTGCAATAGAGAGAATTGCCAGGAAATACAGTAATTCAAACTGTTTAGGCTATTCTCATTGGTCGGCAGAAGCCAGCCAATCAGAATAGGAGCGACAAAGACCCATTATATCTGAATTCTGAATTTGAATTACTGTATTTCCCGGCAATTTCCAATATCCTAATTCTTGAATTAGGATATTGGAAAGTGATTTTGTTTTATGTATTTTTTATTTTTGAGGTTTCAGCTCTTTTCTGAGAATGTTGAACGCCTTTATAAAAGCGATTTTTGATTCATACTCCGCATCGACATGTGGAATGATTTCTCGCTGTTCCAGCCTGTCTCGCATCGGAACTGTTTTTCGGCGCAGCCCCGCACGGCGCCTAAGTCCCACACGGCGCCCATGTCCCCGCACTGTGTCCCACAGACACTGGCGAGGCGCAGGGAACTTTTCCCCGCATGTATGAGTGCGCTACCTCCGGCGGCGAATCTTAGGCGCAGCGCCGCACTGCGCCTCGGTCCCCGCACTGCGCCCTACACTCTGGCCAGTCGCGGCGGACTTTCCCCCGCATGTATGACCGCACTACCTCCGGCGCCGAATCATAGGTGCAGCCCTGCACTGCGCTGCGGACCCGCACTGCGCCTAAAACACTGGCGAGGCGCGGCGGACTTTACATTGTATGTATGAGCGCGCCCCGGCCCCGACATAAATCAGGCGCAGATTCCGCCGGGAAACTGGCGGAAAGGTGCGCCCCGACCCGGCGGGATTCATACATGTGGCCCTTAGTGCCTTGCTTGCTTAACTATCTATCTAGGGTTATTTATCAATAAGCATGGGTTTGGATAATGTGGTGGGCTACCTTCTTAACCCAGGTTAACAGTGTTCAGGTTGCAGACATTTTTGTTTTTTTTCTCCCCACCTTCCAGGAGGCATAACTTTTTTATTTTTCTATCTACATAGCTATATGAAGATTTATTCTTTGAGGGATAAGATGCACTTTTTAATGGTGCTATTAACTATAACATATAATGTACTGAGAAATCCCCCAAAAATTCTATGCGGGGTGAAACAAGAAAAAAAACTATTTTTTGCAGGGTTTAGTCCATTGTTCGGTCTAAATGCTACCTGTATTCTGCAGGTCATAATGAATTTGGTTGACCCAAATTTGTAGAAGTATTGTTATGTTTTAGTAATCTACAAAAAAAGTTTTTCTATTTTTTTTAATTTTTGCTGAAATGCCATTTTCAGTAAACTACTCTTTTGTTATCTCGCTTATGGACCTGGAGAATGACTCATTTTTTTCAAACTGAAGTTTTTATTAGTACTGATGTGGGAGTCATGGAACTTTTTTATCACTTTTTACTCCAATTTTATTGGGGATGTGAAATTACCAAAACCCCACAATTTTATTGTTTGAAATTTTTTTACTTCTACTGTGTTTAGCATACAAGATAAATGATGTTATATTTCAACAGAATGGACTTTTACAAATGTAACAATGCCAATTATGTGTAATTTTTTAATTTTTCCATCTTTTTATTGGTAAAATGACAAAAGGGGGGTGATTTTGAAATTTTAATATTTATTATTTTTTATAAACAGTTTTCTTTTTACTTTAACACTTAGTCCCCCTAGTGTTCTTAACCACTAAGGGGTGTTATCACTTGTCCTGTATATGGCAATACTATTGTGCTCCCTTATATAAGTTTTGAATTCATTACCTATTACACCCTGCCTATAGGTGTACATACATGGCCGTTACAGAAGCCTGCATTGAGCTTCTGGTTGCCATGGCAACCAAACATCACCCTGCAATTACCTTGTGGGGGGAAATGGTCAGTGGGATAGCACTTCATTAGATGGGCTGTTTTTTTATGGTGGGAAAGGCCGATATCCATAGACCTTCCCCATCCTGATAGTATCAGTATGGAGCGGCTGGTTTTACCTTGGCTGGCTATTAAATTGAGGGGAACCCCACATTGTTTTTTTTTTTCTTCTTGTTTTAAAAATAGACATTCCCCTCTGATAAATAATTATAAGAAAATGATGTGGAGCCATCCATTTTACACGCTGCAATTATGGTAACTTTAGTGTTCCCTGCATGTAATTAGCAATTCCCTTATGTGACCAAAGCAGGAGGAGGGGCTGAAAGGGTTTTGTGGTTTCTTTAAAACACCTTGAGGTGACATAGACCAGGGTCAGAACCAGTTACTACTAAGGGCCACATGTATGAACCTGTTTAGGTCTAAAACTTACTTTTTTGTCCATAGTTTACTATGGGCAAAAGAGTGAGTTTTAGACCTAAACAGTTTTCATACATGTGGCCCTAAGGCCATGTTCACAGCTTAATTCCCGACGGATTTGTGCGCCGTATTGAGCGCACAAATCCCCGTGAATAAGGGGCGGGAACGGGGGCGGGGCCGGAGCGCGGCGGGGGCGCCGCTTCCCGGCCCCATAGACAATGCTTAGCGCCGTAAATAATGTGATTTTCACTTTCCCCCCCCCGCGGCGGTTTGCCGAGCGGGGAGGAGCGAAGGATTCCACTGTTCTCTATGAGAGCAGTGGATTACCGTAATGAATCCCGACGGATTGGCGCGTTATTGAAAACGCAAAATACGGCGCGGAATACGGCGCCAAATCCATCGGCAAATAAAAAACGTGTTTAACGGGGGGGCCTAAGTGTTGAAAAAGATATAATTTTACAGAGGTATCTTTTTCGTTATTTTATTCCTTTTTTATTGTGTACTGTTGTGCAGTTTTTGTTTTTCTTGTTGTTTTTTTTTTTTTTTTTTTGTCTTTTATTTTGAAATTTTTGTAACTAAGCATTGCACCTTCACATTAAAGCCTAAAACCTTAATATGGATTGGCCTATCAAACCCAAATATTTCTGTAGTGTTTAAGTGGCTGCTGTTCCATGTTTCCTGTAGCGTCAAGTCCTGTCCTGTATTTTGAAAAGTGGTGATGTTGACTGTTTGGAGGTACGTGTGATGCTCAATGTGTAGTCTGACTGAGGGGCAAGTGTGAGATTGAACTGTGGAGTAAAGAACCCTGGTCACCCCCACAATGCACAGGAGGCAAGAGGGCCCTAAAGCCCCCTTCTGTGTGTGGTTCTCCTTTTTTCCAGATAAATGAGGTTGACAGTAGGATCTAAACGCTCGCCCTTCTTATGCACCTTTGGGCCCTTTATATTAATCCATTACTTCCATGCCTTAACAC
The DNA here is from genome assembly GCA_025379985.1 of Phyllomedusa bahiana. Taxonomy (NCBI): domain Eukaryota; kingdom Metazoa; phylum Chordata; class Amphibia; order Anura; family Hylidae; genus Phyllomedusa; species Phyllomedusa bahiana. Next base: position 360 of record JAODAL010080934.1, on the reverse strand, counting down.
TGGGTATTTGGTGTTTTCTCCTATAATGTGCAAATTCTGTTAAGATTAAGTTTTGGATTTCCCAGATTTTTTCCCAGTGCTGCATGAAATACCCTTAAATCTATTGAGCTTTCTTAGGGTTTTCTAACCCCTCCTCTTCTTCTGTATTTTCATTCTTATAGAAATCTGCTCAGTTATGGGGGCCCTCTCCCTAATGCTCAACACAGTTATCTTCTGTCTGCTGAGCATTTCTGGAATACTCCACTTTGAGATCACTCGGGGTTTCTAAGAATTTTGGGGTTTTTCACACGGGGTTTTTTCGGGTTTTTGGGGTTCCTCGCCCAAAACCCGTCCCAAAAAGCTTTCCGTTCATTTAATTGA
>JAODAL010080933.1:0-12073 GCA_025379985.1 Phyllomedusa bahiana | reverse complement strand
TGAAGGCATGCACATTTCCTGCCATTTCAAAATTTTCCCTGAAGATCGTGGAAGACTTCGGGAACCTTTTCACAACCAATTGAACACTGCCCATGCAGGCGCATGGACCATCCCTCCTCGGTGCAGCGCGACACCATTTCCTCCCATTGTCCGTCACCATGGTTCCGATTTGCAGTTGGCGCGAGAAAGCCACACATCGATTTCTGCTGCATGACGCGGAGCAGTTCCTCCCCTGTGTGACTTCGTTCGCCGAGGCAAGCAGGGTGTAGAAACTGCGTGACACCGCTGTGCCCTACACATGTGGTATGATGGACAGTACTTGTGGAGCTGAGATGGTGGTGTGTGAGGAGGAGGCGACATGTGCGCAGGACCGCAGTTTGACAACGTGGAGGAGAAAGCGGCGTCTCCTGTCCAAGTTGTTGGTGTGCCTGGGGGCAAGGGAAGCACATTCACCCAGTGGGCCGTAAAGGACATGTACTGGCCCTGACCGTAGTTACAGCTCCAGACGTCCGCCTGCCGTGCACCTTGGAACAAACCGATAACTCAAGGACTGCCCACCTTCTTTCTACATATTTATGAAGTGCTGGTACTGCCTTTTTGAAAGAAATTACGCTGGAAACTCTCCATCTCGGCTCGGCACAAGCCATTATTCTCTGAAGTGCAGAGTCCACCATTTGGAAAGGGAGGACTGCAGACCAACAACTTGGACAGGAGCACGTCAGCTGCTGCACCTTAGGATGGTTTGGACGCATACTGTTGTCTCTTTGCAATCGCCTCGCTGAACGACTGCTGGCGCCATGAGTAGCGAGGAGCAGAGCATCTAGGACCGGAGATGATGTCAAAGAGAAACAGCTCCCTCTGCAAGTGGTGAGCCTTGACTGCTGCAATGGCATGCAGCCACTGGCGCTGCTGCTGCTGTTGCTGCGCGCAGATGGACCACCACATCTGAGCCACGTTTCTCCCAGGCCACCGGATGGTGACGCTGCATGTGTTGACTGCAGGCCGTGGTGCCAACGTTAGCTCCCTGCCACCTTCACTTCTGCTCCACAATTCTACAATACCCATATTCGGCTCCTCCGGTGTCTTAGCAAAGAACTGCCACACCGCCGATATCGGATTTTACCGCCAACGCTCCGCACTAGTGACTACTGCCGCCGCTGCCTCCTGAGCCCCTGTGCCGCTACTTTCTTGGACCTAGCGAAGCGGTTTTTTAGCCCGTGGCCCTTGGTTCCCGACCTCACACTGCTGCTATCCTGCTGACTCACGGCCACACAACCCACTTGCTGGCTGCGCCGCTGCCTGACGCGCAAGCTGACGCCCTCTTCTCCTGACGATGATGAAGCCCTTGCCTCACCCGGCTCCAAGTGCGTGTCGGCTACATCACATCTATTTGTGTTTCATCGTCATCGCTCGCTGTCCTCATCACCGGTCTTGGTATCAGAGGCTGACCCCTCACAACATGACCTCCATGCCACTCTCAACATCTATACTTTGCCGCCTACTGCAAGAAGCAGGGATATTGGCCCATTTCTCGCTGCAAGTAGCTGCTGACTGCCCTCCCAAATTGTTCATCCTCGCTATATAGTGGCGCTGAGCCAGACCACATAGTAGATCTCTGGCTGAGGGAACCGGATGGGACAGAGGCGGGTTTGAGGACAGGTGAGGGCCGCTGACCCGCTCCCGGGCCATGCCAACTAAGGTTGTGTCTGACTTCCCACCCGACTCTTGGCTGGGGTTGTCAGATTCATCTGGGAGGAAGTGGATGACCTAGTCAACCAATCAAGAACCCTTGGTTGCTAACAACACACGGCCGCTAGATACACGCAGTTGTGGCCTCACCGAGTGACCCCTGCTGCGACTTCCCCTTGCTGTGCTGCGACCTGGGCCTGAATGTTTGTGCCTCTGCCACTCGCAGGTGAAGAGCCTCCACCTCTCTGTCTGACATACTGTTTTTGTTCACAAATGTACAGACATCTATTTGCTGAAAGATATCTGTAAATGATATAAAACACACCCTGTCTATTTTGACTCCAAATGAACCCATAACTAGCTTGGTAACCTTGATATAAGTTTTCTTCTCATCTGAGTACAACTCAGAACAACCTTAATATCCCCTGGATGTAAATTCACCAAACAATTGAGCACCCACAAACTACGAGCTTTTAGCGTGTACAATGCCGTGTTTTCCTACCTACACAAAAAAATAAATTGTAATTAACCTCGCATTGAATATGCTACGAAAATTGAAATTTTTGGCGGAAAAAGACGTTTATTGTTGTCCACCACACAGAAACAACAACGCTTAATAAACCCTGGAGTAAATTCCCAAACACTTGAGCAACCACAAACTACGAGCGTTGTAGTTGTACAATGGCGTGTTTTCTACGCTACACAACAAAGAAAAAATGTAATTAACCTTCGCTTTTGAATTATGCTACAAAAATTTAATTTTTGGCGTGAAAAAATCGTTTTATGTTGTCCACCACAGCAGAAAAACAACGCTTTAATAACCCCTGGTGTAAATTGCGGCAAACAAAATACAACCACAAAACACAGCTTGTACCTTTACAATCGGTGTTTTTCTACCTACACAACAAGAAAAAATAATGTAATTAACCTTCGCTGTGAATTAGGCTACAGAAAATTGTATGTTTTTGGCTAAAAAGACTTCTTGAGTCACCACAGCAGAAAAACAACGCTTAATTAACCCCTGCTTAATTGCGCAAAAGAATTACCCCAAAATGAAGTGGTATTTGTATTGTAAAAACGCTGTTTCTTTAAATGATACAAGAAAACATGGCTTAGATCTCCCTTGATATTCAATGTCTGTGAGCAGATACATTAAAATGTATATCACTGCAACTGGACACACACTGACTTCCAGATCCATTACCCCAAAAAAATCAGAAAATTGAACATAAGAAACATCTCTAGACAACTAGACAACCCCACAAAAATCGCTGTATAAAAATCAGTTCTTTCATAAGAGCTATAACAAGCAGCCCGCAGCACCTTCCCTGATCAGACAATGAAAAAGTAGCTCCCATCGTCGCGCCGACTATATATGCGATGACATCACAGAAATCCCCGCCTTCTCTGATTGGCATCATCTCGCACTCATCTAGCTATCCTTCATCCTCCCAGATACTTTGCCCCATGAACTGCCAGTCTCGCAGCCATTTTATCAAACATAACACACTTCGTTTACCCGATGTACCCCAAACTTCGACTTCATTCAAACCGAATTTTCCTGAAATCTAAACCATTTCTACTTTTAGAATCAATTCGCCCATCTCTAGTTATTTAGCTCCAGGGTCGCCACTTTTCGTAAATGGGCTGAAACTCCAACATATGGCACATAGACAAAGGCTTCTCCTTTTTGACCTCAGCCTGTTTTATCCCAGCACAGGTTTACAGCACAGCATACAAAAAAGAATTAACAAAAACCTCAGGCCGTCAGGCCACTGACTAAACACAATGTTAGTCCCTCTCTATACGTGGTCTGGACCTAGCATCCAGTACCACCAATGCACCTGCCGTACATCCCCAAACTGTAAAGCTTCCTTAACCACTGTGGCCGAAGCTCTCTCCTCACTTTGCTGCTCCAACTTCCGTGGCAACCACGCCCGCCGAACACCTGGAAGTACCAATTTATTATAGGCCTCCAGCGACCTGCCAAAAACCTTCCTAAAACGTGGATTGCCTCCACCGCAATGCTATACGTCCCAGGAAAGCAACCCCACTACCACATAGCATCCATACTAGCTACATTCCAATAACCTATTTTACGACCTATAAAGTTGCGCTTTCCCCCCAAAACCAGTTTGCGTGCACTACAAAAGTCTCCCTGCTTACCCACTTAGTAGCAGAACCCTGCACTGCCTATCGCACTACCATAGAGCTTGTAGGGCTGTTTTTTTTTGCAGAATGGTTATGTTTTCATAGGTACTGCATTTGGAACATTTGATCTCTTTAAATCAACAGCAATCCTGGTAGTGTTTTATTTTTATTTTTTATAGCGCTCACCGTCAGAAATAAATTAAATATAGACGATACAAATTACATGATAACCAAGTATATTTTCTTGATGGGTAGCAATTTAAAAACAATGTTTATTCATCATATTGTCAGTTGTTCTAGAAAAAAGGGTTTTATTGAAAAACAAAGCTACAACAACAAAAGAAAAATGAGGTACATATGGTAATTGCTTGAACATGTTTGTGGGCAGGAGAGAGCACCTTCACTCGTACTCCCTTCCATGCCTACCCCCCGGCTTTTGCTCGCTTACCACCACCGCAATACGCTCTATGTTTCCAAAATATAAAATTGAGAATATGGAATAATTTTTGAAGTCCTCTTATTTAAAGACGCAAATCCTAGCTAATCTCAAATCCTCTAACAAACAAAATTGCTGGATTCAAATTTAACTGCAAGGTGTCTATCAACAAATCTGGACTGCAAAAGTGCAAAAAACACGTAACTGTTTATGTGTTTATAATAAACAGTATTCTTTTTGCACCTTTCAATTCACCTGATGACAATAAATTGCTGTATTTAAGATGTTCGTGATGCTGCTCAACTGAACAAACTTGCAATAAAGTCAAAAACACGTATCGTTATGTTTCGATATAATAACCCATATTTTTTGCTCCTTTCAATTCACCTGTGTACATAAATTACTGTTTTTAATCGTTGAAACTGCGTCAATAACAAACAGGTCGCAACAGTCAAAAATCACGTATCGTTTTTATTTTTCGTATAATACACTATTTATTGCACCTTCAATTCACCTGTGGGTGAACTATAGAATTGCGGTTTAATATTTATGTGGATGCTGCATCATGAACAAAGCTTGCGCAAAAGTCAAAAAACACTTATCTTTATTATTTTCGTATAATACACTATTTTTTGCACCTTTCAAGTTCACCTTTTACTATAGATTTGCTTGTTTTAAGAGTTACGTGATCTACGTCAAGACAAAGCTGTGCGCAGAAGTCAAAAAACACGTATCTGTTAGTTTTCGTATGATACACGTTATTTTTGGCAACAAACAACCTGTGCTGACTACAAGATTTGCTGATTGTAATTTAACTGCAAAGGTGGATATATCAACAAGGTGGAATGGGTAAAAATTGAAAATGAACACCTACAGAAATGTATACTGATAAAAAAGTTGATTTTGCACCAACAAAGAGACCTGCATACTAGAAAGATTATCCAATATAAGTTCAGGCTGCCCAATATCCAGGAAATATTTAATATTTCAATAGCAAAACTGTTAATAATAAAGATATTGCAGTGCAATGTCTACACTAAGTCTTGGTGAACTTTATCCAGTGTTCTTTATAGATAGAGCTTGTCTGTGTTCGCCCACGGGGCCCCTTCTCCCCGCTCCCCCCATGACTTTACAGCGGTAGATGCTGCTTTAAAATTCTCTAGCTAACTACATAAAATCTTCAAATCTCTAATCTAACTAAATTGGAAGGATCACAGCTAATAGTAGAGGTTTCTCTGTGCAGAAATAGACTAATTTCACTGAGCTGTTTGGCCACAGGCAGAGCGCACGTCCTATTCCTATGAGACGCTGAGAGACACTAAGGCTGAACAGGAAGAGCTGTTCTATGTTAAAACGGGGTCATGTGATTTTTCCAGCCAATCGCAACCATACACATCCCAGTCATGACGTCGCACACACATCTCACCCTGCTCTATTGTGTAATCTGATTTGCTGGCCGCCAAAATTACAGGAAGCGCCGAAAAAGGCGCGATCTTAATAGATGATGCTCAGATTTTAACCTTAATTATCGCATGATCTGAAAATTTCGATCACCATAAAAACCTTGCCGATTTCAACTTTGTCGATAAAAATCGCTCAACACTAGTAAGGACCCTTTGAGATTAGGGCATTTCTAAAGCACAGTATAGTCAGTGTGGATGTCATGTTGTGAGCAGTAAATATGGCCACAACTCCTATCAGTGGCCACCAATGTGGGAATCATGGTTGGGGACAGCAAGAATATTTTGGGGATTGTAATTGGAAACTGAAGGTGAATGCCTATCAATTAAAATCCTACTAATGGAATTATGTGACATATTCATCATAAATCAGACTTCATTTTTTTTTATTTTACATGTTGCAAAAAAGAGTCGAGCAGTTTCACCCATGAACATGGATTTACATTTGAAACAGAATGGAAATTTCTGTCACAGCTCGAGTTCCTGAAGTGGCTGAAAATGAATCGAATAAAAATGAGCACCACTCACAACTGGAGCTTTACGAAAACCAATGAAAGTGAGGTAAGTCCGAGAGCTCATGCTATAGAAGCATACGGGTAGATGTGTGCAGGAGCCTTGAGTGATGTATAAAGTAGTGATGTATAAAGTGATGACACAAAGTGGGCAGAAGATGTAAAACCAGAGATGAACCAGGAATGAACTAAAAGGTAAAAAATAACATCAGCTTCTCTACTGTCTATAAACTCCGGCACCAGACAGTAACACGAGCACCTGATATGCACTTATTTGCCACTATAATTACTGCCTCCTTGTTCCTCAAACTTCTTGATAACCCCCATATACCTTCACTGGGCAATGGTCTCCTTCTCTCTCTATCCTTTTTTACTCTTTCACTTGACCTCCACTGCTGACCTCCAAACCCATACAAACACCTTATGCTCTATCCCACTCAAATCATTTAACACTCTCCCAGCTTCTCCTCATTGCTTGTGACCTATCTTTTAATCCCTTCTGTTATTTCACCCTTCTCTTATTTCTTAATTAGAACAATCTTCTGCAAACCTTAAAACCTGAAACCACCCCTGACCTCTGCCAACCCTATCCATCTCTCTGGAGCAGGGCCGGCTTAATGGAGATTTCTTACCATGCTGTTTCACAGGCAGCTTCAGATTTACACTGTCTTTTGGGGCTGTAGGTGGTTCTATAGCATTGAATAGAATATCTAGCTCCTCTATTACTATCTGAGCATTACATTGACACAAGTGCAGAAGATTTCATCTGTAAGTAAAAAAATGCTACAGACCTCCAAGGAGGGAAAACAAGGGCTTATCAGAGGGGAGGGAGCCATTTGTTTTTATCTGTTTAGCAGGTACTAAGAACAGACAAACAAATAAGCAGCATATACCAGGGATCAATGGCATACATTTACCAACTGGAAGGCTCTATGCTTTCTGGAGTTATCTGTCACCGCCTGTCCTTCTCTCCAGAGCTCTCTGTCATACCTGTCTTGCTCCCTGGACTCCTCTGCCACCCCTGTCTCTCTCTACGGAGCTCCCACCACCCAATCCCTACAGAATCTGGAGCTCTCTTCTTCCCCCATTCCTTTCTCTGGAGCTCTTTGGAATGCACATACTGCTGGGAACAAATTTCCTTTCACTTACCAACTCTTCATTTCTCCTTCTGACACAACCTCGCGTGCTGCATTCAATTGTGGCAGCCTTCAATTTGCTCACATTTTCCACCTTAGCAACAAGCATAGTGGAGATGTTGACCTTCTCCTGTTGGATAACTGTTCCTTTTTCCTGAACCTTCTCTCACCCTCCCTTCTTTTGAGTTACACACTGACCACATCTACTCCCCCTTCAACCTCCAAGTGGAAGTCATCTACCAACTGCTTAGTACTGCAACTGCCTTATTTCACCCCTGGGCCTCTGCACTTTCTGTTAGCTGTCATCCCTACTATCAGTTTGGGAGACTTCAACATCCCCATTTACATGCCATTGTGCTGCTACCACACGAACAAACCCTCACATGAACCTCCAAAGTCTTGATACTCAATCTCTCTCTGACTCTCTTCTAACTCTCTCAATAATAGCTGTTCATTTTGACACTGACCAGCCACTGCGTTCTACAACAATACAATCCACTCTGCTTTATAATTGATTGCCCCTCTCATACACAACAGAGTTTGCCAAATCAATAGGCACACCTTCTCGCACTCAGAGCTGACAAAAAACTGAGGCAATTTTCCAAAGTTGCAGATCAGCACTGGAATAAACCCCCCTAACCAGAAGACTTTCACACATACAAAACATTCGTCCACAACAAGTCTGCACTCACTTCTGCCAAACAGATTTAGTTTGCCTCTATCATATCCTCTCTGTATCACAACCCTGAACAACTACTCAACACCTTTAATTCCCAACTCCCTCCCAGGTGCCTTCTCCCACCACTCTCATCTCAACTGAACATTTTACCACACATTTTAAGAGCAAGATCATCAACATCAGGAGAGTTTACATCTACGGTCCCAGCAATCGATATACACATCTGCACAGTGCTCTTCTTCCATAACCTGTGTTGCCACCATCATTCATGACAAGCTTTCTCCACTACTATACAAATCCCACCTGTCCTCTAAACCCAATACCATCAGACCTCATCCCCCAACCAAAACATTGGGATTATCCCAGCCCTAGCCCATATTTTCAACCTATCACTAACCTCTGGCATCTATTACTTTTCCTTCAAACATGAACCTGAAGAAGTCATTCCTTGACCCATCCTGTGAACCTATTGCCCCTTCTGTATTTTACTATTTGCCTCAAAATGTCTGTAACAACATGTATATCTTGAGCTGTCCTCCAAACTTTCATCTAATTCACTTCTTGACTTGATGCAGTCTGGTTTCCAACCCCACCACTCTACCGAAACTGCCTAACCGAAGTCAGACCTGTCCTTTGCTTTCTCCATTCCTTTGTGCTCCTCCTACTAGACCTGCCCTCTGCCTTCTCCATTACTCTGTCCTCCTTCTCCTCCTAGACCTGTCCTCTGCCTTTTCCAATACTCTATGTTCCTCCTCCTAGACCTTTCATCTGCCTTCTCCATTACCGTGCGCTCCTCCTTGTAAGCCTGTCCTCTGCCTTCTCCATTACTCTGTGCTCCTCCTCCTAGACCTGTCCTCTGCCTTCTCCATTACTCTATGCACCTCCTCCTAGACCTTTCATCTGCCTTCTCCATTACTGTGTGCTCCTCCTCCTAGACCTGCCCTCTACCTTCTTCATTACTCTGCGCTCCTCCTAGACCTGTCCTCTGCCTTCTCCATTACTCTATGCACCTCCTCCTAGACCTGTCCTCTGCCTTCTCCATTACTCTGCGCTCCTCCTAGACCTGCCATCTGCCTCCTCCATTACTCTGTGCTCCTCCTCCTCGTAAACCTGTCCTCTGCCATCTCCATTACTCTGCGCTCCTCCTCCTAGACCTGTCCATTACTCTATGCACCTCCTCTTAGACCCGTCCTCTTCCTTCTCCTTCACTTTGTGCTCCTCCTTCTAGACCTCTCATATGCCTTCTCCATTACTGTGTGCTCCTCCATGTAGACCTGTCCACTGCCTTTTCCATTAATCCGTGCTCCTCCTCGATCTGTCTTCATCCTTTCGACTGCCTGATGCTGCAGTTCGTTCTCTCCTGCACATGGAATGCCTGCAGATTATTAGCACCCAGATGCATAACTTTACATCTTTCCACATTGAACATCATTTGCCAAATGCCTGCCCAAATCTTCAGTGTGTCCAGGTCGCTTGAAATTCCTGAACATCTTCCTAGTTTGAAAAACTACCCCCCTCATAGTTGGTGTCATCTGCAAAAAACAGAAACAGTTTTTAATCCCCTACTTATCAGAAATAAAATAAATTAAATTTAAAAGATCTTGACCCTTGGGGGTCATCACTTAAAATGGGGATATTCAAGGAGGATTAATTATGTTACACAAGATCAGATTTTCTGTTAAAACCCAAATTTTTTTAGGCTAACCTAGTGTCCCCCACCATAACTCTTTCAGGGGTGCAAACCTTATTTAAGGGGTATTCCCGGGTTTTTTTAAAAGTGATTGAAATTGCCATGGGAGACAGGTCATGGACTACAGGGGGGATGAAAGACTTTTTCAGGCCCGTCCTAAAAATTATGGGGGTCAATAAGAATCTCTTACAAGTCTATTTATCCCAAAGGAATTCTTTACTGAAGAGCAGTGAGAGGGGAATTCTCTGCCAGGGGAAATGTCATGGTAAATTTCCCTAAAGAGTTAAAAAAGGGGTCTGGATGCATTTCTAGTTAATAATAAACCCAGTTATAGCGCCCGGGGACTCTGGAGAAGGGGTTTTTGATTCGGGATTCATTCTGACTGCCAGATTTGATCGGGGAAAGGGCATTTCCCCCCAAAATGGGACAATTGGTTTTTTCTCATGAGGGTTTTTGCCTTCCTCTGGGTCAACATGTGCACGGTATCTGAATGATGGACGTCTACTTTTTTGACCTTACAAATTTCGTAACTATTAACTACTGTTGCAAAATCGAATGGTAACTGGTACTTGCCGTTTCCTTTGTTCTCTACAGGTCACCCTTTTCTCAAGCACAGATGTAGAGCTGGAGGTGGGAAAGCCATTCGAAGGGGCCTGGGTGAAAGTGAAATGAATGTTTTCCTTAAAGGCCAAACCCCACCCGTTTTGGGTTTGAGGGTTGAAATCAGAGGGATGGGGAGAGGCATCCCATTTTAAACTTGATAGTCAAAACAAGTGGACGAGATAAGTAGGGATCACATGTCCCCAGATTTACCAATAAAGATCCAATTGATTACAAAATTGAAAAATGCCCGAAGATTCCAAATCATGCTTATGCAGAGAGTCAAAAAAGCATTCCCCAAAATCTTGAATATAATCACTAGAAGTCCAAAAATTAAAACCTTTCCCGTAAAGGTGACTGGAAAGCTCTGATAATTAGATTTGAAACATGAAGGGGCTGGAGAAATGTAGAAAAAGGTTTTTTTCCCCAACAAATGTTTTTTCCGGAAATATCCACCGAAAAAACACTGTTGAACTGTGGAATTTTGTTTTTTTGTTAAAAGTATTTTTATGTACTTATCGAAAAAGGGTTTGGGGCTTTTACAATCTGTAACCTGTGCAAAAAAATAATCAAAATAATAGATGGAAAAACCTATCTAGAGAAACCATATTGGTCAGGGCTCAGATCATGGTCATTATTCATGATGATAGTTGGGGGAAACATTGTGCTTTTGGGACCTTTAGATTAAAGGGTGTCAAACTTATTTTCTCCAAGGTCAACAGTGACATTACGGTTGCCCTTAAAAGGCAGTTAAATCGCCTTGAAGGGTGGCTAGGGTGTCTGAGTAGGGTAATTTGAGCTGTATCACCATCTATAAGTTGCTGAATAGAGCACTGTGGAGGCACATGTCTGAGCTCCAAATCCAAGATGGCGACTATTCCCTGTCCTGGGGCTTCTGTCTCTGCCATGTAACGGTTTCCTCCAGGAAAATGGAAAGCTGGTCCTTATGCATGTGGACCTTGCTCATCATTGCTCACTGTGTCTAAACAAATAAAATATGTGGCGAACCGCAGGCCTTGAGTTTAACATGAGGGTTTCTAGAGTAGTTTTACACTTTTATGAACGGCACTTGGTAGAATAGATAGATAAACTACTCACAGAAAAAGTGTATCAATAATACCAGGGTAAATGAAGTACCTCAGAAATCACAGAAACTAAAACCCCTAAAATATAATTTTAATAAAAATACAAAAAAATCTCACGACAAACAAACATATACACCAGTTGTCACGTACCCGGCGTAGGGGTGAAAACCACTGGACCACCGCAAGCGATGGTATAAGCCCCGGGGAACGGGAATCAAAATAAGGGTTCCCGGTTTTTACCAACCCGCCGCAAAGCGGGATGGACTTCTGCGGCGGGAGTCTTTCCAGGTCATTACCCCTGATGTGACTTGCTTGCGGGGGCAGCCAAAATAGCGTGGTGCAAAAATCGTCAGGAGCTCGTATCGGGGACAGGAGAAGGTCAGGGCAGGGGGCAAGGTTCGTGGTGGGAAGGGACTAGGTCAGGGAGGGGGGGCAAGATGCGTGGTCGGGAACGGGAAACTAAAAGGGACGGACACGGTAAGTCAGAACAAGGTTTTTAAAAGCTTTCTCTATAGGCTGAAATGGGACTAAGGACCGGCAACAGCCCCAGAAGGGCAGGCTTAAATAAGGGCATGACCGGCAATGCCAATTCCGTGCACTGGCCCTTTTTAAATCTGCGGGGCCGGCGGCTGGGA
>JAODAL010080932.1:0-12074 GCA_025379985.1 Phyllomedusa bahiana | reverse complement strand
TGGGGGGTCCCGCGCTGCACGGGAAGGTCCATGCACCTGCTGGCAAAACGTTTTTTAATCTGGTTGGGGAAATTTCCCTGAAGTCTTCCACCGATTTCAGAACATTCTGAAAAGGGCCCGGGAAAACTGTGAGCACTTTACCATTCGTCCCAAACCCAGGAACCCCTCCCGAATTCCCAGCAGAAAACGGCCCCCCAAACACACTTGATTGGATGTTTCCACCTGCGGAATTCCCCCTGCACATGTTGGCCCGAGTATAAAGAGAAAGGGCCCTTTAAAAGATTTTTTTGATGATCCAGGCGACAGAAAGTACTCCCCTGTGTAACTTTGATGCCCCCAGTGGCAGCTCAGGTAAAACCCCCTGCCGGTTTGTTGGGGGCCATTCGAGGAGGCGCGTTTTTGTCAGTCGCAGGACTACGGGATAAATAACGTATTCCATGCTTCATGCCCTGGAACAGAGCTAAAAAATCTTTTGGGCAGGGACGGAGAGTGGCAAAATAATCTCGTGGACATGAGTCCGGTGGGGACGGGGAATGGAGGAGGGGGAGGAGGACATTGGAGCAGAAGCATTGTTGGGTAAATGAGTGGTTTTTCCCAGGTGACAAAGAGGGAGGAGCGGGCAGTGGGGAGGGGATGGAGGGGAAAGATGAGGAAGATGACCCCCAAGCCCATGGCAGTATACAGTGGAAATGGAGGCAGGGAGCCCTGGGATTTCCTGTGGATGGCCGCAGCATGTTATTTTCCCTGGCTAGTGACACCCTGAATAGTCAGATCGGCAGGGGATGACTTTGGGCTTCCCCCCTTTTGGCCCCCGTTTACGGTCCAAAAGGGGGACCCTTTTTCCCGCTATTAGAGGGAAGACAAACTAAAATTACATAGGGAAATCCTCAAATCGTTGGTCGGTTGTGCATGTCCCTTTTGGGCAGGTTGCCCGGGGGGTTTAGCGCTCAGTATACTGCCGGGCTGTGGGGGAAGGTGGGGGGGTAGGAGCGTCCATCCACGTAGTAACCTAAATTGGAGTCATATGGCAGCTTTTCCCTTTACCCCGCCCAGTGAGGGGGGGGGCAGTCGCCAGAGCAGCGCAGCAGGACCTGGAGCCCGTCCCCGAACAAACGGTTGTGGCTACTTGGCAGCACTCTGCACCTCGTTAAAAAATCCGCTGGGATACTGGGGGTCAAAAGGTGTGTGGTCCAAAATTTCCCGGGTTTCGTGGGGTGTCCTGCCCCGGCCCGTAGTGTGGATCAGAGGGGGGTTCATGCGGCGGGGGCCTCGTTACCCCAAAGGGATCCGTTGTCCAGGGAAATGTGGAAGACTGCCCTTTTTCAAGATGATTTAGGCGTGGATCGGCCAGGATTTCCACAAACCCAAAGTCTTAGGCGTCAGTTGGGTTCAAATACCTGCCCCAGCCCCCTATTCTGTTGCCCCACCCGGGATGCACACATCTGTGAAGTTTCTCCATTGCCCACCACCATCTTTACCGGGGCTGGCTTGCCACCCTCAACACTCTGTCTTGTTTCCCCTTTGACCCCCATGCTGCTGCTTGGGTTATGTGACCCACTGTTCATTGTGCCCCTGTTGACCCCATGCTGCGCTTGGGTGCTGCCCTGTCCCCCACATGTGTCATTGTCCATGCCTGACTATGTGCTGCCCCCGTGCCCCCGGGTTCAGATTGTGCCACTCTGTGGCTTCCTCCTGTTTTGCCACCCCAGAATGTCTTGTGCCACCTCTACCCCTGCTGTGTGAACTCCCGCCGTGCCCTCCACACTGTGTCATTTTGGCCCCTGCCTGTTCTGCTGTGCCGCCGTGACCCCGTCTCAGTCATTGTGCCAATTTGGGTTTCCCCCTTTTTTCCCCCCTCCAAAAGTCATTGTGCCCCGTGTTAGCTGCTGCTGTCGTGACCCCACACTGTTTGATTGTGCCATTCTGTGGCCTAATTGTTTTGCGCCTCAGAATGTCATTGTGCCCCCTGTCTGACCCCTTTTGCTGCTGTTGTGACTCCAATGTGTGATTGTGGGCACTCTGTGGCTAATACTTTTTGCCGCCCCCCGAATGTCTTGGGCCCTTTCTGATTCCTTTACTGCTGCCCCCATGCCTCCCCCACTGTGTGATTTTGCCACTCTGTGGCTAATTCTGTTTTGCGCCTCCGAATGTCATTGTGCCACTGCCTGATCTCTAATTTTGCCGCCGTGACTCCTCACTGTGTGATTGTGCCAATTTGGGGCCCTAATACTGTTTCCCGCCTCCAGAATGTCATTGTCCCACTGCCTGATCTCATACTGCTGCGCCGTGCCCTCCCCTGTGTGTTTGTGCCATTGTGGCCAAATTACTGTTTAGCCACTCCAGATTGCCCATTTGTGCCACTGCCTGTTCTCATACTGCTGCCCGTGACCTCCACACTGTGTGATTGTGCCACTCTGTGCCCTAATACTGTTTTGCCGCCTCCAGAATGTCATTGTGCCACTGCCTGATCTCATACTGCTGCCGCCATGACCTCCACATTCTGTCACTAATGTTGCCACCTGAGCTCTCAGCTTGTTTTTTTCCAGCTTTCGCTGGCATGACTTTATCAGGCTACATTCCGGCTTGAGTTTTTGTCCTGGGCCACAGCATGAGCCCAAATTGCAGGGGACCCACAGATTAAAAAGTGCCAGAAAAAAAAGGAGTTCTTTCAACCATTTAGTTGAACTGGACATTGACTATACCTGTCCTGGGAAACCCCACATCTGTTCATGTCTTCCTGTACCTCCTTGTACAATTCAGAGGAATTTTTGTATCAGCTATTTTTTTGCATGCCAGTTTTTTAGTAGTTTAATTTCTAGAAAACACATTTTTAAAATTTAGGATGGAATCCCACCACACCCTTTGTTTCTCTTTTTTTTAAATGTATTAAATGGGTTGTCTCACTACAGGGATTGTAGCTATGTTAAAGATCTTGCAAAAACAAGTCATTTTGCAATATGTGTCCATTAACAGTGTCCTACATATTCCTGTTTCTGACAGCACCATCAAACTTGTAGCCATCTTGACAATTGTGAAAAAACAAATGTCTGTTAGAAAACCACATTTTTTTTACAATAGGACCTGTAGTATGCTGCATTTCACAGCAAATGCCCCAAAAAAATTCAAAACTGCCCCTTGAGCCACTTTTGACAATTGTGAAGAACAAATGTCTGTTAGAAAAACACTTTTTTTTTATATAGGACTGTAGTATTGCTGCATTGCAAAGCAGCATGACCCAAAAATTATAAAAATTACTTCTCAGCCACTATTAAAAATTGTGAGGGAGAAATGACATTTAGAAGCCACATTTCTGTTCCAAAGGGACCATGATTATAGCTGTATCTCACAGCAACAGGGACCCCAAAAAATTATAAAAATGACTTCTCAGCCAATGTTAAAAATTGTGAGTGAGCAATGCCACACAGAGCCACATTTCTGTTCCAAGGATCATGATTATAGCTGTATCTCCAGAAAACATGCCCCCAAAAACCCCATTGACAATGTGAAAAATTCTAAAGATGAAGTGAGTAAAGGAATATGGTTTTTCATGAAACTTGGTGTCTTTTACAGTCTCCTCACAACAAAACCAGCAAAATGAACTTTTGGGAACTGAGAATAAAAATTGCAGTAAGAATGATCATTTTAAAAAAAGTTTTCTAGGACCCTTTCTGTTTGAAGGGAATTGAAGTAGACGGCAATATCGGTGACCTGGCAATTGGGCACAACTCATCAGAGTCATGCTGATTTTTGATGTCGTTTGATGAAAGTCAAACGATCACTTATCTGTGGAAGCCGGATGCGTTTTTTCTGTAATGACTCCTCAGCTGTGCTGAAGGTTCCGCTTGATTGTGCTGGCTTCGGCAGGGCAACACCTCTATGGCGTGGCGAGCGAGTCGGGCCATTTATCCATTTTGGATACCCAGAAGTCAATTGGGTCTGGAAAAAATCCAAAAAATTCGGTGTTGAGCGCAGATAGTTATGCACCATGATCTTATGCTGGTCTCTGTGTGTTGTATGTGTGCCCCGCATTACATGCGTTGGTTTAGGTGCTAAATAAAGTTTGCCAGGGGTACCATTAGGCTTCTGCCACATTGCCTGCTGCTGCTGTTGCCGCTACGGCTACTTGGCACTCTACTGCTGTCACGTCACTGACGTTGTTCCACCGTGACATTTGAAGAACGTGAAGCAGACGAAACAGATGTCTCCAGTTGATCAATCAGCAAGGTCTCCATTTCCTGCATTTTGCTCTCTATTTGGGTGGGTGGAAGGAAGTGCTTAGTTTTGTTTTGTACCGGGGATCGAGGAGGGTGGCCACCAAGTAACTGTTGTTCATTTTGATGGCCTTAATAAGAGGATCATGTTGGAGGAAATGGAGCATCCAAGCACTCTTGTGAGAGATGGAGCCTTGATTCCACAAGCCTCTGGGTCGAGGGGCACTAGCAAACTGATCTTCCTCATCTCCCTCCTCTGCCTCAAATTCGCGCCAACCTCTTTCCAAGGCAGGGACGTCGGTAACGTCGATGTCCATGAATATCTCCTCTCCTCCTCCTCCACTCTCCCCGCCACAGCCTTCAACAAAGCCCTGACTTGCCTCCGTTGATGACACCCTGGTGAGCTGATGCGCCACCTTGCACTCAGCCCTTGTCCCTGAAACCACTGCCTAATGAAGACTGATAAATTTGAGAAACTGTCGGGCCTTGTTGATTCGATGTGAGAGAAAGGCTCCATGTCCAACTCTGTGTCCGTTCCTCCTCCGTCGCTGGTGGGACCTGATGTTTCAGAGTGTCAACGATCGTTCCAGTACTAGATCACACAATGCCTAATGCTGACAAGGGCATTGTCCACACTGACCCATTTTGGTGGCTTTCTTCAAAACTGGCAAGGATGGTGAAGAGCTCTTTCACTCCTGCCTCACTCTCGGAGGCTTCTACACCCCGAGGTCCCACGCTGCTTGTCAGGCCATTTGTCACTTGTACTGCGTTATGTCATTGCGCTGCTGCCACAATCGCTGGAGATGTGGAGGGTGGTATTCGCGTGTTGCCACATCAACAATGAGTCGGTTGACGTGGAGGCTGCAACGCAGGGTTAGGCGAACGCGCGAAGTGTGAACTCAGGCCTAGAGCCTTCCTCAGCAAGGCAGTCAGACTCCGGTTAGCGCTTTAGAAATTTCTGGACGACAAGGTTCATGACATGTGCCAGATAAGGGATGTGCTCCAGCCTACCAATCTTAAGGGCAGCCAGCAGATTTCGCCCGTTATTGCACACCACCTTGCCTGGCACAAGGTTCTTGTCAACCAGCCAGCGCTTGGTCTCGTTTGCAGGAGAGCGTCCACATGCTCCTTGACGGTGTGTGGTGGTCTCCAGACAGATTAATTTACAACACGGTCTGGTTTCATCTTGTGCACGTGATGGCCACCAGAGGACCTTGGGGAAAGAACCCTGCACCATCCCTGCGGTTTTGAGAGCGTGCGCCGAGGCCTGAGAGCACCGTCACCACCAGAGACATCCACCCAGCTCTCCAGTGAGCTGTCACAGAGATATAGGCGGCACTTGGCAGTGCTTACTAGTCCATGTGTCGGTGTCAGATGGACTTATCCAGACAAGATGCAGACACGCGCTTGATAATTTTAGGATGACACGTGGCTGGCCAGGGCAAGGACTGGCTTTTCTGGCAAAGAAATGTGCTGCTCGAGCATATATGGTATTGGGGCAGGCAGGGGCCATGACGTGGTGGATCCCATCTGTGTCCACCAGACGGACAGGCAACAGTTCCAAGGCCAATAGGCTGGCAATGCCGACATTCTAGGCTTTTGGCTTTAAGGATGGTTTGGGTTAATGTGTTTATTCTGCTCCCAAACCTGGAAGACAGAAGGTTGTCTGCTAGACTGGCCACTGTACGGCATGCAGGTCATCAAACTGGTGGAAGGAGAAGGGGTAGGATGGGTCTCTGGTGGTACTCGAGCGACGGTGGAGGCTGAAGCGGAGGCTGATCCATGTTCATGACTATGAGAGACTTGGGGCTAGCCTGAGGTTCGTTCGTGGTGGCGTAGGAGGAGGAGTGGAGGCGGAGCAGAGGGTGTGTCATGGTTGGAAAGCCCAGCATCGGTGTGGCCTTTTTTGGCCAAGTGTTGCCTCCATTTCAACATGAATTTGCTGCATGTGACTAGACATGTTGGTGATGGTTACGCAGCTAACATTCTTGCCTCTACTGATGTGTTTACGGCAAAGGCGGCATATGTCATTCACTGAGGGACCTGGACCTTTTCGACGGCGATAGCGAGGAGCGGTGTTTACGCTGATCGCGGGTGCTGGCGGAATCATCTCAGCGGGACTTCTGCGGAACCGATCTCTACCTTTTTGAGGCGGGGATCCCGTACTGACACTATCCCATCGTCTTCCTCCTCGTCCAGTGATGAAGCGCTTGCAAGCAAATTCTGCATCCAGGAGCTGCGGGCTACAAGCAACAGGCACTGCAAGGCGTTGCCAACCGTCCGGGATTTTTGCCGATTAACCGGCTTCCTTCTCCTCCTCTGATGGCAACAGTAATGGGTGGTCAGAGAGACAAAATCATCCTCGTTGGCCTTTTGATCTTTTAACATGCCTTACTGATCCCAACGCTTTTTGTCATCAAAGAGGTTTTCAGAAAATGGATTATCCACAGTGGTGGGTACACGAGTTGACATTTGGGCTGCCTTCGCTTCATGTTGGACGGATGCTGATGATGCTGATGACGACATTTGTGTCTGCTGAACTGGGGAGGACGAGGAGGTAAGACTGCTGGATGCTGGTTGCATTAACCACCGAAGAAACAGATTGGTCGATTGCTGTTCGTTACTGAGATTCCAGGGCCTGACCCAGCGATGACAGCTGACAGTCCTGCAACCGACGATCCGCTGCATGTGTGTTGGTCGCCAGCACTGGAAGGAGCTCCTTCTCTCGTACCTCTACCACCATGTCCTACATCTCTTGCTCGCTTACCACCTGCATTTCGCTCCATGTCAGAAGATACAAATTTAAGAAAGAAATGGATGAGTTTTTGACAATCTCTATTAATATACGGCAAAATCCAGCTATTCTTAAATCCGTCTAATTGCTACAGCCAACTAGGATTAGAAACTGAATGTTTCTAGTGTGAATACTGTGAAATGCGGTCTGGTGGAAGAAATCGATAAGACAAAATCAAACAGTGTTTCTTCCTTCAGTCTCAGGAGATTGTACAACTGCCCAGTAAGACTAGGAATTAATTAGTTTTCAACAAACTATCATACAAAGTGCGCTATCTGCGACAAACTGATGATTCAATGAGTGCAATAAAAACTATTTTTTTGCAAGCAATGACAAACAAGAACAGTGCTAGAAAAATTTTTTCTATCAGATTGTTCATACAACGTGGCTATTTGACAAAAAAACTAGGGCGCACCACGTGCAATACAGCTATTTAAAGTTATACGGATAAACTAACGGTTGTTTTTTTGACACCAATGAAATTACACCAAACAGTAACTACATAATTTCTGTATTCAAATTTACGTACAAGGTGGCTCTATGAACAAAACTGGGCCGTACCAAAGTAAAAAAAAAATGTATACGGATAATAAAAGGTGGGTTTTGCAAGTATGAAATACAACACCAATTGCTACCAAATTTCTGTATGGTAATATAAGTAGAAGATAGATCTTTGAACAAAACTGGGCAGCGGCCACAAACTGATAAAGACACATAATTATATTGTGAGATGATAATAATAGAGGTGGTTTTTTGCACCTATGAAATACAACACCAATTACTTAGCAAATTTCTGATATGGTAATATAAGTATTAAGATGGGTCTTTCAACAAAAACTGGTGCTGCGCCTAGTGAAAAACACATAATTTAAATTGTGTTACTGCATAATAATACGGTTGGTTTTTGCACCTATGAAATATAAAACACCAATTTCTAGCACATTCTGTATGATAATATCTGTACAAGATGGGTCTTTTAACAAGAAATGGCCTGTGCCAAAGTGATAACAAAAACCTAATTAAATTGTGTTCGGATAATTTAAAACTTGGTTTTTGCACCTTTAAATACACGTGCGGTGCTGAACAAGTTCTGCATCCTATTGTAAGTACAAGTGAATCTTTGAACAAAACTGAGCTGCGCCAAGTGAAAAAAAAAAATGTAATTAAATCATGTAAGATTGATAAAAGGTGAGTTTTGCACCTATCAAATACACCTGCAGTACGTAGAAAAGATCTGTATCCTAAATATAAGTACAGGCTGCAAAAAATACATGGTATATATTTCACCAAAACTGGCCAAAAACTGTTAAAACAATAGTCACTTTCATTGCTGGGTTTAAAGCAGTCTGGACTGTACAATTTCCACTCTCCTTTTCAAAAGATGCAGCCTTCTGTCTGTTTCGCAACCACCCCCCCCTTCCCCTCCCCGCGGCTGTACAGCGCTAGATGCTTCTTTCAAATTCTCAGGTCTCACTAAATTCCAAAAATGAAAATTCTATAATCTGCCTTGTTCTAATGTCACAGCTTAAAGCATAGTTTTCTTTTTGTGAAACAAAGAGAACTGTGTGCTGAGCTGTAATTGAGAGAGACCTGGCACTCGTTCTGCTCTTATGAGACACAGGAACACACTGATGCTGCGAACAGGATGGGCTGTTCTTGTTAAACGAGGTCTTGTGATTTTTCCAGCCAAATCACAACCAATACTCATACCCAGTCATGACATTGAACACCCAGCTCACCATGCTATATTCTCTAAGCTGATTTGCTAGCTGCCAAAATGATAATAGGAAGCGCCGAAAATGGGCGCAATATTAATAGATTATGCGCAGCATTTTCACCTAAAATTATCACGTGATCGGTAAAATTCCCGATCAAACTAATAACATGACGATTTCAAACTTTGTCGATTATAATCGCTCAACACTATTCTGAGTACCTCAAAATAGATATATTGATGCTAATTAGACTGGAAAAGAGATACAACACTATCACTAAAGAGTTTGAACTCCACTAATCCACAATCAGACAGATGTTGTACAAATGGAAAAAAATTAAAAAACAATAAAGAACATGGCAAGAGCAAGGGTATTTAATGAAATATGAGGAACTCCAGGTAAGCAAATAAAGGCCTCTCTTACAATGCTTTAAAACTACCAGACAAGCCAGAAGGCTCTGAGAACATTTTCTGGATGGGTAAGATCAGAATAAAGCTTTTCTTTTTTTTTTTATGGGACACGTGTTTGGAGAATGGAAAACACTGTATCTCAGCATATAAATGTCATGCCGTCTTTGAAAAATGGTTTTGGTACTATGAGGGTTTGTGCTTTTTTTCGCTGAATGTTGGCCAGGTCGGCTTGCCATCATTGGTGGAACAATGATTTCTGAATTATACCATCAATTATACCACCTGTCTGTGAGATGAGTCTTAACAGAACATGGGACATGCAGTAAGACAAAAATCCTAAGTTGTTCTACCGAAGAATGGTTGACCCCTTAACGACTGCCCACCAACTTTTGTCAGCGGGTGGTGCAGGTCCTCTTACTCCAGCAACGGCAAAAGACATTGCTGCAGAAAGAGGAGTTTTGCTGCTCCCAACACTGTGCTAGGAACAGAGCAATAGTTAACAGTGCCATTCCTAGAGCAGTCTCTGTTAACATCAGGGACTCCTGATGCCTCCAATCCCTAGCATTCAACCTTTTGATTGCTCTAATCAAAGAGGATTCCCCTGCTCCATTGAGTTACCGTGAGTCCCTGGGTAATATCTATACAGTCAGCCCTGGGAACCTAGAGTAGCCCCAAGGCTGTCTGTATAGCAAGCCTGCTTTCAGGGCACAAAGTGTGTTGCCCTGCCAGCAGCCTGTGTTATAACATAGAAAGTAATGTACTAGCATACGGGAGTATGTTAATACATTACTGCGTGTAAGAAAAAAGTATAAAATATTTATCAATTAATGGGATTAAGGAAAAAAAGAAAAAAAAATACGCGAAGAAAAAAATATATTAAATTGTACATACATTACACACAATAAAAAAAAAAACCTAAAGTATAATAGGTATCCACACAAACATAATAACCTGTAATGTACCAGGTTATTTTGTGTGAAATGTGAATAGTGTAGTATAAAATTATTTAAAAAACAAATGAAGAAAAAAACTTTTTTATGTTCATACTTCAAAAATGTGAAAACATTTCACAGTAATTTATATGTAAACTCAAGCCATACACCAAAAAATACAACTCTTGCACCAAAAAATACAACTCTTGCAATCATACAACTGTGTCTTTGAAAAAATAAAAAAGGTAAAACGCAAAGTAGCAAAAACGAAACAAAAAATGCTGTCTATTGAGGCCTCTTCAGGTCTGTTGCTTAAAGGATTAGGGAAGAAATGGGAAAGTCATGGCCTTAATCCAATAGAAATGTTCTAAAAGGACTCAAAGCGAGTTGTTGATGGGAAGAAACCAACTAAGGTAACAGTGTTGAAGCAGTTTTATATGGGGGTATGGGCTAAAATTCCACCAAGCTGATGTGCAGGACAAATCAACAATTACCAGAAATATTTAAGGGGACATGTATGAAAACCGTTTATTTCTTAGACTTTCTTTGTTGTCCATAATAACCAATCAGAGCTCCCCTTTCATTTTTTCAGAGTACTATATGAAATGAAAGGGGAGCTCTACTTTGTTGCTATGAGCAACAAAGAAAGTCTTAGACCCAGACAGTTTTCATACATGAGAACCTTAGATTCGGTTATTGCTCAAGTGGGTTATATTATATACTGAAAGAAAAGTGTCACATCATATTTTGAAATATGATATTGGACAACTTTCCTTAATAGATAAATGTTACATAGTTAGTAATTAGAGATGGGCGAATTTCTCAAAAATTCGATTTGCTGAATTTTCAGACAAAATTAGTTTCGGTCCGAATTATTTCGGGACGAATCGCGTTAAAGAACAGCTATTTCCAAGCTGCACAGAGCCTGTAGGGTGCTGTAGAATGTAGTGCCATGCTTAATATGCAGAGGGACGATTGGTTTGGGTCTTCAAAACATTGTTGTGTTTTAGTATGACACGCATATCACTGCCGCCCCACTCTTAGATTCGCTTCACGCCTAAAATTCTCTGGGCACTTACGAGGGCAAAACTGACCAAAAACTGAAGGTGGGAATGTAGTCTCATAAAGTCATGGAGCGAGACAGCTGGGAAAAAAACAATGCTGAGGGTCTCAGGGGTAGGCAACATCAGTGACAGAGTGTGGAGTGAGCAGCAGGCAGCAAGGCCAACAGCACCATGAGGGTCAGAGAGGTGGCACAATGACATTCTGATGGCGTTGGACAAAAAACAGGGGTAGGCCACAGGTGGCTGCATTGAGCGAGGTTGTAGGTCATGGTGTAGCCACATCAGCCGCATGAGGCAGAGAGTGGTACATGACATAGTGTTATGTAGGTTACGGCAGCAGCCACTGCAGCCCCAAGGGGGGCCCTGAGGTCAAGCAGAGGGCACAATGACGAGTGTGTAGGTCAGGGCAGCAGCCACAGCAGCTAGCATGAGGTAAGTTGAGTGGCAACAAGGACATTCTGGAGGTGGGCAAAAACAGGAGTAGGACCACTAGAGTGGCATCAATAACAGTGTGTGGACGCCACGGCAGCAACCACCAGCAAGCAGCCATAAGATCAGGACTTTGGCACAATGACAGAGTGTGTAGGTCACGGCGCAGCCCCCCCCCCCCCCCCACCCGCAGCACATGAGGCTCAGACAGTTAGCACAATGACAGAGTGTGTAAGTCAGGCAGCCAGCCACAGCAGCCAGCATGAGGTCAGAGAGTGCACACATGACCGCATTCTGGAGGTGGATAAAAACAGGAGTAGGCACAGGTGGCACAATGACAGAGTGTGGAGGGCACGGCAAGGTGCAACCAGCAGCAGCATGAGGTAAAGACAGTGGCACAATGACAGAGTGTTTAGGTCACCCGCAGCAAGCACAGCAGCAGCATGAAGTCAAAGAGAGAGTGGCCACAATGACATTTGGAGGTGGCAAAAACAGGAGTAGGCCACAGAGTGGCCACAA
>JAODAL010080931.1:0-12074 GCA_025379985.1 Phyllomedusa bahiana | reverse complement strand
GATGAGTTGCCCGTTTTTTTTGGGGAATATTTTTGGGGGGGACAAGACTTTTTTTGATGTTTTTAAAATCGTTTTTTGGAAGGCGGGTGAAAAAAAAATACTGCAACCCTGGGCCAGTTTTTTTTTATTTTTTTTTTTTAATTTAAGGTTCACCGGGGCATTTCCCTGACAATTTTGTTTTACTCTGTGGGTTGAGAAGTTTTGGTGATACCCAATTTATGTAGTTTTTTTTTTTTAAAAGCAAAATTTTTTTTTGAAAAAAAAAGTGTTTTTTTTTTTGGTAAAACAATTTTTTATGCATCGCTATTTTTTAAAATTACCCAAAAAAATTTTTTTAATTTTTCCGTATACAAAAGCTGTGTAAGGCTTTTTTTTTGGGGTTTAAAAACTGACTTTTTTAATTGGAATCCTTTGATTTTTGATTTGAGTTTTTGATTACTTTTTACTCCATTTTATGTCTGGGGGGGATGAACAAAAAATCTTTTTTTGGGGATGTTTTTTGGTTTTTTTTTTTTACGGCGTTAAACCGAAAGGGTTAATTAACGGGGCCCGGGATTTATAGGGTGGGTCGCTAGAAAGCGGGGGATCCCCAAATTTGGGTACTTTATTTTTTTTTTTATTTTTTTTAGGGCGTTTGGGTTTGAAAAAGGGGAAAAAGGGCGATTTTCCGTGTTTTTATTTTTTTTTTTGTGTTTGTTTTAAATTTTTTTACATTTTTTTTAAAAACTTTTTCAACTTTTTACACTTTCCCCCGGGGGGGGGAATTCCCATGAACGATCGTAAAGATCTTCATGAAAATAGGAGATCAGATCAGTTTATAGCTTTTTGCTGGTTCCTGGAAAAACTGCTGTCCCCCGCTGCCACAATGAAATTGTGGGATCGTGACGTCCCCCGGGAAAACCCCGGATGTGTAAATTCAGGCCCGGGGGCTTTTTGGTAGGAGTTTCAGTACCCCCGCTCAGCGCCTTTTCTGCGCCGAGATCGGCGGGCAGCAGGAGCTCACTCCCGCGGGCCCCCAGCGCGATGTGCGACCACGATGTTTAAACCCCCCCGGCCCGGGGCGCACTTCCCCGGGCCGTTTGGGGGGTGCGGCATGATGCCAGCAGTTTAAAATTTTGCGGTTTTATTTCCGCGATTTGGGGGCCCGCTT
This sequence comes from Phyllomedusa bahiana, assembly GCA_025379985.1. Taxonomy (NCBI): domain Eukaryota; kingdom Metazoa; phylum Chordata; class Amphibia; order Anura; family Hylidae; genus Phyllomedusa; species Phyllomedusa bahiana. The sequence goes on along the minus strand of JAODAL010080931.1, from coordinate 10,924 downwards.
GTGAGCGCGCAAGGGCCTTGAGTTCTCAAACGGCCCAAATTTTCGGGAACCCCTACCGCATTGCCGTTTGAGTTCGAACCCAAAAGTCGGGAAAGGGGTTTTTAAATAATAATTTAGAGTAATCTAAATGGAAACATGATTGACTTGTAGTAAAGAAGAACAAAAATGACCTATCCAAAATTAGAAAGAAGCTATTTCATTCCCTGAAAAGACAAGGGTGTACTCCCTCCATCTGGAAAATAAAATTATTATTTTACAGAGGTAACAAGCCATCCTCACCATGAAGACTGCTTTAGGAGTTGGTCACAGCAGGAACAGTGAAGAACTTTATAAAAAGGGAAAAAAAAATCAGATGGCTTAAAAGGCTACTTTTAAAAAAAGATTCAATTGGTCCCAAAAAAAGAGAGGAGGGAAAAGTTTCCTTTTTTTTTAAACCCCAAAAAGGTTTTGTTTTTATAGGTTCTTACTTTTTTTTGGGTCAAAAGAATTTGACAAAATTTTCCTTTACCCCCCCTTTTATCCGTTTTGTTCTCTTTTTTTTGGTTAAACTTTTAGTTATATGCCCCTGTTTTGGGCTGGGGGGGCCCGTGGCCCACCAATGGAGTTAAATTCCCTTTGGGGGGCCCCCAGGGGGAAAATTTACTTTTTGGTTTCCCCCGATCGGGGGGTTAGTTTTCTTGGGGCCCCCCCTTTAAAAAACTGTTCGACTTTCACATACTGAAATTTACTTCCCCCTCTCTGATCTTACTTTTTTGGGCCTTTTATTTTTTCCCGGGTTTTTTTCACCTTGAAAAGCATTTCCCCTAATGCCCTGTGATCTAATCTGAGCCTGTACGTATGGTATGTTTTTAACCGCAAAAATTATGCAACTATATCAAAAAAGAGTGAGACTACATGAGTGGCCAGCTGCATGTGGTCAAAACCATGCCCCCTTTTGGGCCCCCTTTTGTCTTGGGCCCCAATTTTTGGGGGTATCTATGCAGCCATTGGGCAACCACCCAAGGGGGGCCCCGGGTGAAACTGTTTCTATGTATCCTTTTCCCCCTTTTTAGTTTTAATTTGGGATTTTGTTGCCACCCTATAGGGGGCGGAGAAAATTACTGCATTAAAAAATTTTTTAAAATTTCAAAAGTGTTTTGTAAAATTTTAAACTTCCCATAGTGTTAAAGAATTTTACTATTAAAATCTTTTTTTGGGGTTTTTAGTAAAAAAATGTAAATCCAAAAGCTATTAATAAAAAAAAACATCAAAAGCTCATTTAATTTAAAAACTTGTTTTGCCGGACCAGCCAAATGCTGTTTCCCCCAAAGGGAAGGGATATTTGCATGGTTCTAGTTTGATTTAATAATAATGTTTGCAAAAGTGACAACCTGAGGCTGCAAGGCATACTGAGAGTTATCGCTTTGCAGCAGCTAGACAGTCACAGTTTGGAGACCATTGATAAAAGACTGTAAAATCCAATGCAAGTGATATGAATCACCTGTATTGTAAAGCTGCTATTGCCAACAATTGTAGCTCAGCAGACTTGTATAAAAACATGCAACTACTGCTTCAGAACGGCTTCATCTCAGCCCGCTGGACACCATGGGAAAGCACAACTGAAGGTTAAAGGTGAGTAATTTAACTGCCCTCTGGCCACCCGACTGTACATTTTTGGTTCTGGGAAGAGTTTTGCTTCAGTAAGCAGAGATATTGTTATTGTGTGTTTTACTGCAGCATTGGACTTACAAAAAAAATGATTTTTTACCACAATTCCTGAAAGACAAGTGAGAAGAAATAATGTGTTGAAGACTGCGCTACTTGGTTCTGCTCTGAACTCGTTCTCTTAAAATGTTGAGAAATACAGAGCATCGCAACAAGGTGCCCAAAGGCAAGTTTCCTGAAGTATAACCTCCAGCAAAGGAGAAGGCTGATGGATGTAAGAGCAGAGCTCTGAGACTTGCACCCCTTGTCTCTCTTTCAGAAGCTTACAACCTTACACATCTGTTTTTCGAGAGCCTCACGGTATATGTTGTTCAGCTTAAAAATATAATGTAGTGGGTTAAAGAAAAGCATAGTCCCTCTGTATAAAACTACATTTTCTGAATGTGTTCTTTCTGTGTCCTTTAAAGACGTAATGGGGCTGTATTGCAATACCATGCATAGCCTACGGACAAGAGTGGTGCTGTTTCTGAAGAAAACATATGTGTGCTTCAAACGCGTTAGTTCATGCAGTCACACCAACATGCCGGTTCTAAATAGCTTTAAAGCAGTGTAGAATGTGCCAGTACCTGTTCAACTGTGGTTCAAACATACAGGTACATAGTACGTGGAGAGCAAAGCCTATCTGTGCCACATAGTAAAAAAAGTAGAAAAGACTCTACAGAATTCCTGACAGCTAAGGCCATGCTTACTAATATCAATTGTCAAACTATATTAACTAAAATAATTTCCCAAAAATATAAAATGAATATAAAATTATATAATATAACATTATTGTCTAATTAAATAGTATAACATTTATTTACAATTAAATAATATAAAATAATAAATTATACAATTAAAAAGTTAAATAATATAAAATTAGAAAACCAATACAACATCTATCATCAATCTCGTTATTATAGTATTATCAGTGGTTACAAACGCATCACAACAGGCAAGAAATAAAAGAATAGGCGTTAGAATAGCATGTCAGTGAATCGAAACTATGGTAGGGATCTTGCTTGGTACACCACAGGTCCAAGAGCTGTGGTTTGCTGGTTCTTGCTGTATGTAGCATAAAGGCTACAGCAAAAATACATTTCAACACTGAACACCATCTAATAAAAATGTGTTTCACTTAATGTAGTAAAAACAAAAAATAAAAAGAACAGAACAAAGTTTTATTATTAATATAATTAATTTTTTATTACAAAATCAACTCAATAAATTACATTATTCTTGATAGAGAAGAGAACAGAACAGTTAAAATACAAATGTTACTATTCTTAACTATGATTAACCATAAGGCAATGTTCACTCGGTTTATTGCCGACATAATTGCGGGGACGGATTTCGCCCCGCAATTACACCGGCTGCCGTGCAGCGGGAGCGGGGGGCCGGCAGCTCGTCGGCCCCATAGACACTCATAATTCGCGGCGCGTACAGGCCGTAAATAATGTGCATGTCACTTTCCCCCCCCTTGGCGGATTCGCCGAGCGGGGAGAAGAGACGGTAATCCACAGTTCTCATAGAGAACTGTGGATTACCGTAGTTACTGGGACGGATTGGAGCCGTACTGAAGCGCAAACACGGCGCGCAGTATGGCTCCAATCTGTCCCAGAATAAGCCGTGTGAACGAGGCCTTATAGTTACTTATCTCTTTCAACATTCTAAGCACATATTGAGATGGACACAGGGAGAACATTGTGACATAGTAGAAAGAGAAACATTTAAAAGTATGATTGACGCTTATGAGCTTCTGTTTTTCTCTATGGAGTTTAAAGCAGTTCATTGAGTTGATTTTCTAATTTAAAGTTTATTGTGTTAATAATAAAATTTTGTTTTTATTTTTATAGTTTTCTTTTCTTATAATTAAAATCTTACAAAATACTGTCTTTTTTTTACTTTTATGTAGTATGTTTATTTTCATTCATCAAAATGTAGGTCATTGCATCAGCCTTATTCTACAGTGATCTCAAACTGCGGTCCTCCAGCTGTTGGGAAACTATTACTCCCATCATGCATTTATATAATCTATAACAGTGGGCAGGATGGGAGGTGTAGCTTCCCAACAGCTGGAGGACCACAGTTTGAGACCACTGTTCTACATACTGCAATAGCCGGCACACCACAGGTCCTTTCCTCTCAGCCAGTTCTATTTCCTGCTGTTAGTGGCAGGTGTCAGCTGCTATAAGCAGTTGGAACCCGACTCTTATGTAGTGGATTTACTTGGTAAGCCCGCTACATGGGACTTATATATCAAATGTTATTAAGGGGTTAATATATTGGAAACTCCTTTAAGACCCTAATACCTAAACCAGTAAAAAGGGTTGTCCATGTAAAAAAAAAAAAATCTTAGAAAATAATTTACTACATAACATCTGTCCCAAATGTAGTGCTTTTATTATTTACTTCAGTTACATTTTCCGTGTGTTTGATGACATGGGGCTCAGTATTTTGGGTATATCTAAACACGGGAAACAGCTTTGTGTTATGCCCAGGATATCAGTGACCAAGGGGCTGGGTTTTTAAGACAACCTTAGAAGTCACACCTCTTTGGTCCGTCCTCCCAAAGTTTTCACCGTGAGTGAGAAAACAGAGAGTATGCCTTGAAACAGGTTTGGAAGGAGGAAGATAGGCAAAGCAGAGTCACAGATCCTGGAGCTTGTAGTTTTACAGGTCAAAAGGAAAAGGGCTTTTAAACAGGAACTGCTGCTGCTCCACCACAGACACAGGAGTCAACATAAAGCACAGAAAAAGCACAAGTTAGTATAAAAAGCATCACAAATGTGATAAACCTAAAATTAAGTAAGCCATTTAACTCTTTTAGATTCACAAGAAAACCTCCTTAAAGCGTTTTTATCATCACATGCTTTCACAGACTTGAGCTGTTTCTGTCTGCTACAGCTTCAAATCCAGGGACGGGTCTCTCCTCCCAGGGATGGGTCTCTCCTCCCAGTCAGCAGGTCTCTCCTCCCAGTAGGTGTGTCTTCCCTCACTGAAGAGTTGTGACATCATCATTCTGTGTGAGCAGGGGAAGTGAGAGGCTGTCACAGCTCTGAAGACCTTCTGCAAAGGTCAGTTCTCATGTCTGCAGAGCTGTCACCTCCCTCCATAAGCTCCTTGTATCCAGAACACCTGTATTGCTATAAACAGTTACACATACAGCCTGAACTGGTGAAAAAAATGTGAGAAAGGCACGCTGCCCTCCCCCTCCCCTGCCCCCTCTGTTATCAAGCAGGAGGTAGAGGGGAACAGACTGTATAAGGCTGTGTGATATGGGTGATGGGAGCAGACTGTATAAGGCTGTGTTATATGAGGGAAGAGTGAATCTAGCAGCTAGAGAATCAGTAATTGCCCATATCCTTTACATAGAGCCATCACTGGGAGATGAGCATAGAGAGGAACTGAGACAACCTTTATTATACAGACACAGCCAACAGCCATCACAGGCAGCTCGTTTCACTTTTATTTTCCACAGCTCAGAGGGGAGTAAGCACAAAGCGCAGGCAGCTAATCACAGAACAGAGGGCATGACCAGTCCAGGGGGCATGTCCCAACAGGCTTAATGATATATCAGTCAGCCAATCACAGAAAAGGGGGCGTGCACCGACCACTTGCGGCAGAAATAGCTATAGATGCACTGATTAGCTTATATCTGCTATACTAAGTGATTTAGGTAATGCAAACCAATTGCAAAAGTACTTTTTTTACTGTCTCCATCATAGCAGATAGTAGTAGATGGTAGTGATTGTCAATGCAAAAAAACCACAGCAGAATTTTAAAAATCTAATTTACATTTTTGATTTTATAAATACAATTGTGTAAACTGCTTTGTATGCTACCTTTTAACTTCAGAATACTCCAACCTTATGGCGACATCTATGTAACTTGCCGCCTATGCACCGGTTCTAAATAGACATAGAGGAGTGTACTGTAGAATAGGACAGTATAAATGAATTAAACATTTTAGTGCATAGAGTGCAATGCGCCAAACTTTGTATGGTAGTTTCACAGCAAACATTGCAACTTTCTTGGTGCATTCAAAAGTGTCCTGTCTAGTGCAGACTGCGCCAAGTTTGGACCTTCGACTGTTCATTCATCTATAGAACAATGCTACAGCAGTTTTTTAGCACAAGATCCGCCTAAAAATGGTGCAGTCGAGTTCATAGATGCCTCCCTTAGGGTATGTTCACATGGTGTCTTTCGGCGTGTACCTGTATACGCTGGAAGACGCCATGTATTTAGAAGAAAGTGCTGATCAGCGCATTCTTCTAAGGTGCAGTGGGGTGTGTGTGTGTGGGGGGGGGGGCATTCACTTTCATTATCTTTAAGTATATTAACTCGTTCATTCTCTGAGTATACAAACTTATCCGCCTGCCTGTCGGTAATGCTTGCCAGTTCATCAAACGACATTATGTCGCAATTGTATCAGCTACTAGAGGATATATCGGTACAACTATTTTTCAACGTAGCTTTTTTGAAACATGAAACCGCACCAAATCAGTCTGCCTAGGCAGGGCTCCTCAACCCTCAACACAGTCAATAGCAAGAAAGTGGCAGGCTTTTTGAATAGCAAAACAGTATCGACAATTTATTAAAAAGTCCTATGGATACAAGACTTTAACAAACAGCAGTACCGACAGGCGGGTGGATAAGTTTGTATACTCCGAGAATGAACGAGTTAATATACTTAAAGAAGCAGAGGCAGCTGGGTTAGGATGGGTGGAACAGCAAGAATCCTCCACCAACTTCCCAAGAAAATTAGAACAGCTCAAAAAGAAAGAAGCGAGTCTCGTTTCCCATGCCTCAACACTTACCCAGTATGTGAAACATGAGCGTATCCCAAGGGGCTTGAGAAGTCCACTGCGCCCATATTGATGCAAGATGACCCAAATCTATCGTGAACGATGGTACGCTATCAGCAACCATTATTCTACTGAATTGATGTATCGGGACTATAAGAGATACAAGTTAACATCGAAAAAGTCAGAAATGAGATACTTTCCATCTATGAGGAGTTTAAAAAATCTTCCACTGAAGAACGCTACGACCAGGTGAAACAGGGGGCTTACTATACAAAATTGATAAAATGAAAGTTACAAACTCTTTCAGAATAAATTAAGGAAATTCGAGAGAGACAAAAAAGATTATTTTACACGGCCGTGTTTACACATGGGCCGTAGATCGAGCAAAAATTTAGATATAAAAAAGGAAATAAAAGAGGGAATTTAATATTGATGGGGGCAGCACTGAATCTGAAGACATAGCAGCTACTAGCCGTATGAAAACCTTAGATCCATTACAAGGAAAAAACCCCAAAGGCGTCGGATTTTTAACAACGAAATCCAAATCTGGAAACGGACTTTGGAGGCAGCTCTGGCATAGGCCAGCGAGAAAAACACAATACCGCCCAAAACAAAGAAAAAATAAAGGAACAACATGCAATGGAGGGACTGCTGGTTAATATCTCTCATAATGAACTGACAAGTGCACAAGAAGCGTTAATTAATAGAGGACTGATTTTTGTCCCAGTTAATAAAAATGTCTTCATTTGATTTCAATGTGGTTTTTTAATAAATTTTGTCGGCCAGATACGTATGAAAAATGTTTTTTTCAGGATACATCTATAACAAATGGTGAGAGTAGTGAGATTCCGAGGAAACGATGTAAGAGCAGTAATTTTGATCCTGAAGTTAATAACAATACGTTAGAAACGCTTATACAGGTTGTCACATCAGAAGTTTCAGAGAAGTGGGATAGATGTGGTAAAAATAAGAAGAATAATATCACTAAGGAGGAGTTACATGCATTGCAACAATTCAAAAAAGATGGGACAATTATATTTAAAAGAAAGCCGACAAGGGGGGGGGGGGGGCACCGTTGTCCAGGATAGGACTAAGTACATTAGTGAGGCCCGCACAATTAAGTGACCTTTACAGTCTAAAAAAAACTAGATGGGGATCCTACAATAAAATATAGACAAGCGTTTGAAATGGTACTTAGTGAAGCATTAAATCAAGACCTAATCAATGCTAAAACTAAAGATATGTTAATTTTTTAAATATCCACGTACTCCCATCCTATACTTGGTACCAAAAATACAAAAGTCCCTGATTGAACCCCCCGGACGACCTATCGTCTCGGGGTTAGGCTACTGTTAGAACCCATTGCTATATATGTCGACTCATTTTTACAGAAAGCAGTTAAGAGAGATACACATACTTTAAAAGGGACACGGGCCAATTCTTACAGGCACTTGAGTCTACAGTTGATACAGAGTCCCATATAATGTGTACACTGGATGTAAAATCGCTATTTACTAATATCCCCTATAAGGAAGGGATGCAAGCTGCCAGAGAGGCATTAGGAGAGGATCCCATGCTTACAAACCAAAAGATCAATTTTTTAATGACGTTGTTGGATATAATTCTAACTAAGAATTTTTTTAGATTTGGGGGGACATCTATTTACAGATACAAGGCACCTCTATGGGGTCGCCAGTTGCGCCTAGTTACGCTAATGTGTTCATGGCTGCCCTAGAAAAACAGTATATTCAGAAAACACAGGGGTACAGTGATGTGGTGGCCTGGTATCGGTAGTGGATGACATCTTTGTCCTATGGAAAGGAACAGAGAAAGAACTTAAAATATTTGTTGACAATATTTAATAAAGTACATCCTTTAATTAAATTTACTGCTACCATGGACAGGGATGTCATCCAATACCTTGATGTCGAGGTGAGGAAGACTAAGGAGGGTTCTCTACTGGCTTATTTACTAAACCAATTGATAAGAACAATGTTCTGCATAAAAAGAGTTACCATGCACCAAAAATATTTGGTGGGATTACAAAGGGTCAATTCACTAGGGTAAAGCGCATCTGCTCTTCTCAACAACTCTATCACCAACATAGTCAAAAAATGATAAAAAATTTGTGGAAAGAGGGTATGATAAAATCAAAAAAAGAAACAATAGCGCGAGATATAGGGGGGAAAGATCGCTCCATACTATTTAATAGGCATCAGAAAAAGGAGGAGTATGGGAAACTTGCAATATGTTAGCACTTATGACACACACAGTGAAATGATTAAGAGAACAATACAGAAGCACTGGAATATATTGAGGAGTGATGCAAAATGTGGCAAATTATTTAAAGATCCCCCATTCTTTGTGTATCGCAAGGGACGAAACAATAGGGAGTCAAATAGTTAAGTGACATACGGGGAAAGAAAAAATCTAATAGGGCAGAGATTTTTCTAAATCCAGATTTGAAAAGGAACATATCCGTGTGCTAAAATGCCAGAATTGCAGTGCGATTATGCGAGGCCCATAAATCCCCACCCTAGTAGTGGAAAAAAAGATAACAATTAGGGGAGCGTTCACATGTAACACTAAGAATGCTATTTACATCTTTAAAAAGCCCATGCGGATCCATAATGTTTGGGCAGACAACACGAAGTGTAAAAATTAGACTTAATGAACATCGGAGCAAAAATTAGGGCAGCGTTGAAGAATAAGTATGTTGAACAGGGGGAAGGGAAGAGATTTGGTGAGGACGAGCGTGCTAGGCACTTTTTAAAAAATAACCGTAGTGTATCAGAACTAAGGTGGGCTGTGCTAGAGGAAGTTGAGGTGAGGGAGGGACAATCCATTGAAATGCTCCTCTTACGACGAGAAGCGAGATGGATTTATGAATTGAACACGCTTGCACCGCTGGAATGAATGAAGTTGGGGCCCTTTGAGCATTTCTGTGAGTGCCAATGTAGGCTTGGTTAGCTAAATCTAGCGGTCTAAGAAGTATACATCTTGTTGTATACCTTTCCTATAAATTACAGAGGGGAAGTCAGCAGCGGCTGCTTTAGGGAAAAGGGGGGGGTCCCCCGAAAAGTTGGGGCTCCTGCGTCACCCCCGCCTGTCAGGAATTGCTTTGCTCCAAGATGGAGCGGCCAGAACTATGCGGTCGTAGTAATGCAAATGAACTGTTGTTCCTACTTGGGATTATACCGCCTACTATGGAATGCCTTCCGTCATAACTGCAAGTAACAAAACTGCTGTTTATTAAAGTCTTGTATCCATAGGACTTTTTAATAAATTGTCGATACTGTTTTGCTATTCAAAAAGCCTGCCACTTTCTTGCTATAGGCATTGTCACTAAACCACTGCGGCCAATTAGAGGCTGAGAGGCTGCTACAGTAACGTCCCTGTGCGGAAAAAAACGATAAGTAAACAAAAAACTAGGAAAAGTGAAGACAGAGAGCGGCTAGATCAGAGGTGAGAGTTAAATGTAACTTTTTTTTTTTTTTTAAAAAGTCACTAATATGCTAAGAAAAATAAACAAGTGGACGATTGCTCTTTATTTAACTGCTAAAATATACAACAATACAATACTCAAATTACACTCTAAAACTTTGTATAACTACGTATACATATATTGAGGCAGATTCCCTATTAGGCAATGTTCACACGGCTTATTGCCGACGTAAAATTGCGGGGACGGATTTCGCCCGAAAATTTACGCCGGGCTGCCGTCGCGGGGGGCCGCAGCTGCCGGCCCCCTAGCAATCATATTCACGGCGGTACACGCCGTAAATAATGTCAGTCACTTTCTCCCCCCCGGGGATTCGCCGAGGGGGGGGAAAAACAGAAACCACGTTTTCTATGGAGGGGTGGATTACCCTAATTGGGAGGGTTCCCGCCGACTGCACGCAAATACGGCGCGCGTATGGTGAATCATCAAAGAATAAGCCGTGGAACGCCCCTTTTTAAAAAATTGGGCATTTAGTAAAAATATTGAACATGATGCAAAATTTGTCAAATTGCCTAAAATGGTATAATGATTTCATCAATAGTTTATTATTTTCATTTATAATAACTTTGTCAGTTTTTGACTCATTTTGATTTCTCAAAAAAGGAAGAACCTTTAAAAAATAATTTTTATTAATACAAAAAATTTACAAAAAAGGGCAGCACTACTATCACAAAAAGGGGCAAAAACAAACAAAATACAAAAATAACTTACCCCAGCTACAAATACAGGGAATTCGCCCCAATAAGGGTGCCCCCGTCCAGAACCTCACCCTATATATGGAAAAAAGAGAACCTCTAAACTAAAAAGCTGTCCCACCATGTTTCGATCCCCCCTATATGTAAGAACAGATCTCCTCAAGGGACAATTTTAGAAGGGGAAGTACGTACAGGAACTAAGCAAGTACAAGTCAAATACAACATATAAAATTTAA
>JAODAL010080930.1:0-12074 GCA_025379985.1 Phyllomedusa bahiana | reverse complement strand
GGGGCCCGGTGCGGGGACATGGGCGAGAGGGGGACTGGGCGCTGGCGGGGAAATGGGCGCTTTTGCGGGGACATGGCGCAGAGCGGGGACATGGGCGCTGTGCGGGGACATGGGCGCTGTGCGGGGACATGGGCGCAGAGGGGGGGGACATGGGCGCTGTGCGGGGACATGGGGCGCTGTGCGGGGACATGGGCCAGAGCGGGGACTGGGCGCAGAGCGGGGACATGGGCGCTGTGGTGGGGCATGGGCGCTGTGCGGGGACATGGGCGCAGAGCTGGGACATGGGCGCTGTGCGGTGACATGGGCGCTGTGCGGGGACATGGGCGCTGTGCGGTGACATGGGCGCTGTGCGGTGACATGGGCGCAGAGGGGGGACATGGGCGCTGAGCGGGGACATGGGCGCTGTGGGGGGACAGGGGCGCTGTGCGGGGACATGGGCGCAGAGCGGGGACATGGGCACTGTGTGGGGACATGGGCGCTGTGCGGGGACATGGGCGCAGAGCGGGGACATGGCCCTGTGTGGGGACATGGGCGCTGTGCGGGGACAATGGGCGCTGTGCGGGGACATGGGCGCGTGTGCAGGGACATGGGCGCTGTGCGGGGACATGGGCGCTGTGCGGGGACATGGGCGCAGTGCGGGGACAATGGGCGCTGTGCGGGGACATGGGCGCTGTGCTGGGGACACGGGCGCAGTGCGGGGACATGGGCGCAGTGCGGGGACATGGGCCCAGTGCGGGGACTTGGGCACAGTGCGGGGACATGGGCGCAGTGCGGGGACATGGGCGCAGTGCGGGGACATGGGCACAGTGCGGGGACATGGGCGCAGTGCGGGGACATGGGCGCAGTGCGGGGACATGGGCGCAGTGCGGGGACATGGGCGCAGTGCGGGGACATGGGCGCAGTGCGGGGACATGGGCGCAGTGCGGGGACATGGGCGCAGTGCGGGGACATGGGCGCTGTGCGGGGAGATTGGCGTTGTGCGGGGACATGGGCGCAGTGCGGGGACATGGGCGCTGTGTGGGGACATGGGCGCTGTGCGGGGACATGGGCGCTGTGCGGGGACATGGGTGCAGAGCGGGGACATTGGCGCAGTGCGGGGACATGGGCACAGAGCGGGGACATGGGAGCTGTGCGGGGACATGGGCGCAGTGCGGGGACATGGGCGCTGTGCGGGGACATGGGCGCTGTGCGGGGACATGGGCGCAGTGCGGGGACATGGGCGCTGTGCGGGGACATGGGCGCTGTGGGGACATGGGCGCTGTGCGGGGACATGGGCGCAGAGCGGGGACATGGGCGCTGTGCGGGACTGCGCCTCACATGTGTTCCGATTCGAGACCGGCTGGAAAACAGCGAGAAATCATTAAACCTGTTAGTGAAGAACAAAGAGTCGTCTGTCAAATGAATGAAGAGAAAAATCTAAGTTGTCTAAAAGCGAAGAAATGTGAAAAAGTGGAACATTTAACATTAAAGGGAAAATATATAAGATCAAGAAATAAATCTCCGCTCTCAGCGCCGCGCGGCCGGAGGATGATTAAAAAAAAACGTTTTTATTAGATGTAAAACAAGAGCTGGAACTTTCTATAAATATAACTCAGTCAAATCCTGGACAACGCGTTTGTCGCCGAGACCGGCGCTACATAGGGAATTGCAATAGAGAGAATCGCCGGGAAATACAGGAATTCAAATTGTTTAAGCTATTCTCATTGGTCGGCATAAACCAGCCAATCAGAATAGGAGCGACAGAGACCCATTATATCCTATGGAGGAGAATAGACCAATCAGAATAGGAGCGACAGTGGCCTATTATATCCTATGGAGGAGAATTGACCAATCAGAATAGGAGCGACAGTGGCCTATTATATCCTATGGAGGAGAATTGACCAATCAGAATAGGAGCGACAGTGGCCTATTATATCCTATGGAGGAGAATTGATCAATCAGAATAGGAGCGAGAGGGACCCATTATAACTTATGGAGAAGTTTGAACCAATCAAAATCAAAGGCGGACAGTTCAAAATACTGTAAAAGGCAGAAAAGAGCTGATTGGTTGAGCCCAGGCGGCAGATATGAATCCACCAATCAGATGTAGTGCGTCAATTTTGAATGGAGAAAGAAGGGCGCCCTAAAAGTTATTACTGTCTATGGGAAATATTCTAGTCCTGTGATTGGTTGGGGGGGAAGAGGCGCTCGTCCAGCTTAGCCAATCAGAGCGCGAGTTACTTTCTCATAGAGTTCTATGGGGAAAAGAAATGCAGAGCGAGCTCTGATTGTGATCAGGGCTGGAGATCCAGTAGATTCTGTAGGATCTGGTTTCTTGCGCTGCTCCCGGGGGATCCATCTCACATGGTCGCTGCGTGTGTGGAATCCTAAGGATCTTGTGCGCGGCCTCCGCAGAGATTCCCGCTCGCTCTATTTCCCGCTCGCTCTATTTCCCGCTCGCTCTATTTCCCGCTCGCTCTATTTCCCGCTCGCTCTCTTCCTATCTCTGCTGCATTAACTCTGCAGCTGCGGGCAAGAAATCCTCAGTGAGGGCCAAAAATGTTCCCTGCTCCTCTGAGGTCCCCTCACCATGATCAGCCCAGCCTCTCGTCCCGCATGGTCCCTCCTGAGATGTGCCTTAGGGGCGCCCCCTTCCTCGCTGCCTATACCCCTCCATCCCTTATACTGGGGGAGCCTGAGGTCTTCAGCACCAACGAGGAAGGGAACAGGGCGAAGAGGAGCTGTGGCAGTCCACCCGAAATGTCCAGAAGATGGGACAACCACCCTCCTGGGCACAATGATAGAAAACAGACTCGATAAGCAAGTGATGGCCAAGAGGAAGAAGTCCTAGAGGGAGATCAGCCGGATTCATGGATGAAGCACTGGTTGGATGGAGTCCTGGTTGGATGGAGTCTTTCATAGATGAAGTACTGGTTGGGTGGAGTCCTGGTTGGATGGAGTCTTTCATACATGAAGTACTGGTTGGGTGGAGTCCTTGTTGGATGGAGTCTTTTATAGATGAAGTACTGATTGGGTGGACTCCTGGTTGGATGGAGTCTTTCCTAGATGAAGTACTGGTTGGGTGGAGTCCTGGTTGGATGGAGTCTTTCATGAATGAAGTACTGGTTGCGTACAGTCCTGGTTGGATGGAATCTTTCATGGATGAAGTACTAATTGGGTGAAGTCCTGGTTGGATGGAGTCTTTCATGGATGAAGTACTGGTTGTGTGGATTCCTGGTTGGATGGAGTCTTTCATAGATGAAGTACTGGTTGGGTGGATTCCTGGTTGGATGGAGTCTTTCATACATGAAGTACTGGTTGGGTGGAGTCCTGGTTGGATGGAACCTTTCAAGGATGAAGAACTGGTTGGGTGGAGTCCTGGTTGGATGGAGTCTTTCATGGATGAAGTGCTGGTTGGGTGGAGTCCTGGTTGGATAGAGTCTTTCATGGATGAAGTAATGATTGGGTGGAGTCCTGGTTGGATGGAGTCTCTCATGGATGAAGTACTGGTTGGGTGGAGTCCTGGTTGGATGGAGCCTTTCATGGATGAAGTACTAATTGTGTGAAGTCCTGGTTGGATGGAGTCTTTCATGGATGAAGTACTGGTTGGGTGGATTCCTTGTTGGATGGAGTCTTTCATTGATGATGTACTGGTTGGGTGGAATCATGGTGGGATGGAGTCTTTCATGGATGAAGTACTGTTTGGGTGGAGTCCTGGTTGGATGGAGTCTTTCATGGATGAAATACTGGTTGGGTGGAGTCCTGGTTGGATGGAGTCTTTCATGGATGAGGTACTGTGGTCGATCTTGGTTGGATAATGTCATTGATGGATGAGGTACTGGTTGATCTTGGTTGGATGGAGTCATTCATGGATGAGGTACTGTGGTTGATCGTGGTTGGATAGAGTCATTGATGGATGAGGTAATGGTCGCTCTGGGTTGGATGGAGTCAGTGATAGATGAGGTGCTGGTTGATCTCAGTTGGATGAATTCTTTGATGGATGAGGTGTTGGTTGATTTCGGTTGGATGGAGTCATTGTTGGATGAGGTACTGGTTGCTCTTGGTTGGATGGAGTAATTGATGGATGAGTTGTTTGATCTTGGTTGGATGGAGTCATTGATGGATGAGGTGTTGATTGCTCTTTGTTGGATGGAGTCATTGATGGATGAGGTGCTGGTTGATCTCGGTTGGATGGACTTATTGATAGATGAAGTGCTGTCTGCTCTTGGCTGGATGGACTCATCGATGGATGAGGTGTTGGTTGATCTCGGTTGGATGGAGACATTGGTAGATGAGGTGCCGGTTGATCTCAATTGGATAAAGTCATTTGAAGGATGAGGTGTTGGTTGATCTCGGTTGGATGGTTTCATTGATGGATGAGGTGCGGTTGATTTTGTTGGATAGTCATTTGAAGGATGAGGGTTGTTGGTTGATCGTGGTTGGGATGGTTTCATTAAATGGTGAGGGTTTTGGTTGATCTTGGTTGGATGGAGTCATTCATGGATGAGGTACTGTGGTTGATCGTGGTTGGATGGAGTCATTGATGGGTGAGGTGTTGGTTGATCTTGGTTGGATGGAGTCATTGATGGACGAGGTGTTGGTTGATCCCGGTTGGATGGTGTCAATGATGGATGAGGTGTTGGTTGATCTCGGTTGGATGGACTCATTGATGGATGAGGTGCTGGTTGATCTTGGTTGGATGAATTCTTTGATGGATGAGGTGTTGGTTGCTCTTGGTTGGATGGAGTCAGTGATGGTTGAGGTGCTGGTTGCTCTGGGTTGGATGGAGTCATTGATGGATGAGGTACTGGTTGCTCTCGGTTGGATGGAGTCATTGATGGATGAGGTGCTGGTTGCTCTCGGTTGGATGGAGTCATTGATGGATGAGGTGTTGGTTGCTCTTGGTTGGATGGAGTCATTGATGGATGAGGTGATGGTTGGTCTTGGTTGGATGAAGTCATTGATGGTTTAGGTGCTGGTTGGTCTTGGTTGGATGGAGTCATTGATGGAGGAGGTGTTGGTTGATCTAGGTTGGATGGAGTCATTGATGGAGGAGGTGCTGGTTGCTCTTGGTTGGATGGAGTCATTGATGGATGAGGTGCTGGTTTATCTTGGTTGGATGGAGTCATTGATGGATGAGGTGTTGGTTGTTCTAGGTTGGATGGAGTTATTGATGGATGAGGTGCTGGTTGCTCTTGGTTGGATAGAGTCATTGATGGATGAGGTGTTGGTTGTTCTAGGTTTGGATGGAGTTATGATGGATGAGGGGGTTTGTTTGGTTGGGAGTCATTGATGGATGAGGTGCTGGTTGTTCTCGGTTGGATGGAGTCATTGATGGAGGAGGTGTTGTTGGTTTGGTGCTGGTTTGTCCGGGATGGAGTTCATTGATGGATGAGGTGTTGGTTGCTCTTGGTTGGATGGAGTCATTGATGGATGAGGTGTTGGTTGCTTTTCAGTTGGAGGGAAAGTCATTGATGGATGAGGTGTTGGTTGCTCTGTTGGATGGAGTCATTGATGGATGAGGTGCTGGTTGATCTTGGTTGGATGGAGTCATTGATGGAGGAGATGCTGGTTCGTCTTGGTTGGATGGAGTCATTTATGGAGGAGGTGTTGGTAGTTTGGTTGGATGGAGTCATTGATGGATGAGGTGTTGGTTGATCTTGGTTGGATGGAGTCATTGATGGATGAGGTGCTGGTTTATCTTGGTTGGATGGAGTCATTGATGGATGAGGTGTTGGTTGTTCTAGGTTGGATGGAGTCATTGATGGATGAGGTGCTGGTTGCTCTTGGTTGGATAGAGTCATTGATGGACGAGGTGTTGGTTGATCTCGTTTGGATGGAGTCATTGATGGATGAGGTGCTGTTTGATCTTGGTTGGATAGAGTCATTGATGGATGAGATGCTGGTTGCTCTCAGTTGGATGGAGTCATTGATGGATGAGGTGTTGGTTGCTCTTGGTTGGATGGAGTCATTGATGGATGAGGTGCTGGTTGCTCTTGGTTGGATGGAGTCATTGATGGATGAGGTGTTGGTTGCTCTCAGTTGGATGGAGTCATTGATGGATGAGGTGTTGGTTGCTCTTGGTTGGATGGAGTCATTGATGGATGAGGTGCTGGTTGCTCTTGGTTGGATGGAGTCATTGATGGATGAGGTGCTGGTTGCTCTTGGTTGGATGCAGTCATTGATGGAGGAGATGCTGGTTGCTCTTGGTTGGATGGAGTCATTGATGGATGAGGTGTTGGTTGCTCTTGGTTGGATGGAGTCATTGATGGATGAGGTGTTGGTTGTTCTTGGTTGGATGGTTTCATTGATGGATGAGGTGTTGGTTGCTCTTGGTTGGATGGAGTCATTGATGGATGAGGTGCTGGTTGCTCTTGGTTGGATGGAGTCATTGATGGATGAGGTGTTGGTTGATCTTGGTTGGATGGAGTCATTGATGGATGAGGTGTTGGTTGATCTTGGTTGGATGGAGTCATTGATGGATGAGGTGCTGGTTGATCTTGGTTGGATGGAGTCATTGATGGATGAGGTGCGGGTTGTTGGTTGGATGGAGTCATTGATGGATGAGGTGCTGGTTGTTGGTTGGATGGTTTCATTGATGGATGAGGTGTTGGTTGTTCTTGGTTGGATGGAGTCATTGAGGAATGACGTGTTGTTTAATCTAGGTAGGAAGCAGTCCGTGATGGATGAGGTGGTGGTTGCTCTCGGTTGGCTGGAGTCATTGATGGATGAGGTGGGGGTTGCTGTTGGTTGGATGGAGTCATCGATGGATAAGGTGCTGGTTGCTCTTGGTTGGATGGAGTCATTGATGCACGAGGTGCTGGGTGCTCTGGGTTGGATGGAGTCATTGATGGATGAGGTTCTGGTTGCTCTTGGATGGTAGGTGACATTGTTGGATGAGGAGATGGTTGCTCTTGGTTGGATGGAGTCATTGATGGAGGAGGTGCTGGTTGCTCTTGGTTGGATGGAGTCATTGATGGATGAGGTGTTGGGTGATCCCGGTTGGATGGAGTCATTGATGGATGAGGTGTTGGTTGCTCTTGGTTGGATGGAGTCATTGATGGATGAGGTGTTGGTTGTTCTTGGTTGGATGGAGTCATTGATGGATGAGGTGTTGGGTGATCCCGGTTGGATGGAGTCATTGATGGATGAGGTGTTGGTTGTTCTTGGTTGGATGGAGTCATTGATGGATGAGGTGTTGGGTGATCCCGGTTGGATGCAGTCATTGATGGATGAGGTGTTGGTTGTTCTTGGTTGGATGGAGTCATTGATGGATGAGGTGCTGGTTGTTGGTTGGATGGTTTCATTGATGGATGAGGTGCTGGTTGTTGGTTGGATGGAGTCATTGATGGATGAGGTGCTGGTTGTTGGTTGGATGGTTTCATTGATGGATGAGGTGCTGGTTGTTGGTTGGATGGAGTCATTGATGGATGAGGTGTTGGTTGTTCTTGGTTGGATGGAGTCATTGATGGATGAGGTGTTGGTTGCTCTCTGTTGGATGGAGTCATTGATGGATGAGATGCTGGTTGCTCTTGGTTGGATGGAGTCATTGATGGATTAGGTGCTGGTTGCTCTTGGTTGGATGGAGTCATTGATGGAGGAGGTGCTGGTTGCTCTTGGTTGGATGCAGTCATTGATGGATGAGGTGCTGGTTGCTCTTGTTTGGATGGAGTCATTGATGGATGAGGTGCTGGTTGCTCTTGGTTGGATGGAGTCATTGATGGAGGAGGTGCTGGTTGCTCTTGGTTGGATGGAGTCATTGATGGATGAGGTGTTGGGTGATCCCGGTTGGATGGAGTCATTGATGGATGAGGTGCTGGTTGCTCTTGGTTGGATGGAGTCATTGATGGATGAGGTGTTGGTTGTTCTTGGTTGGATGGAGTCATTGATGGATGAGGTGTTGGGTGATCCCGGTTGGATGGAGTCATTGATGGATGAGGTGTTGGTTGTTCTTGGTTGGATGGAGTCATTGATGGATGAGGTGCTGGGTGATCCGGGTTGGATGGAGTCATTGATGGATGAGGTGTTGGTTGTTCTTGGTTGGATGGAGTCATTGATGGATGAGGTGTTGGGTGATCCCGGTTGGATGCAGTCATTGATGGATGAGGTGTTGGTTGTTCTTGGTTGGATGGAGTCATTGATGGATGAGGTGTTGGGTGATCACGGTTGGATGGAGTCATTGATGGATGAGGTGCTGGTTGATCTTGGTTGGATGGAGTCATTGATGGATGAGGTGTTGGGTGAACACGGTTGGATGCAGTCATTGATGGATGAGGTGGTGGTTGTTCTTGGTTGGATGGAGTCATTGATGGATGAGGTGTTGGGTGATCCCGGTTGGATGGAGTCATTGATGGATGAGGTGTTGGTTGTTCTTGGTTGGATGGAGTCATTGATGGATGAGGTGTTGGGTGATCCCGGTTGGATGGAGTCATTGATGGAGGAGGTGCTTGTTGATCTTGGTTGGATGGAGTCATTGATGGATGAGGTGCTGGTTGCTCTTGGTTGGATGGAGTCATTGATGGATGAGGTGTTGGTTGCTCTTGGTTGGATGGAGTCATTGATGGATGAGGTGTTGGTTGCTCTTGGTTGGATGGAGTCATTGATGGATGAGGTGTTGGGTGATCCCGGTTGGATGCAGTCATTGATGGAGGAGATGCTGGTTCGTCTTGGTTGGGTGGAGTCATTGATGGATGAGGTGTTGGTTGCTCTTGGTTGGATGGAGTCATTGATGGATGAGGTGCTTGTTGATCTCGGTTGGATGGAGTCATTGATGGAGGAGGTGTTGGGTGATCCCGGTTGGATGCAGTCATTGATGGATGAGGTGTTGGTTGTTCTTGGTTGGATGGAGTCATTGATGGATGAGGTGTTGGGTGATCCCGGTTGGATGGAGTCATTGATGGATGAGGTGTTGGTTGTTCTTGGTTGGATGCAGTCATTGATGGATGAGGTGCTGGTTGATCTTGGTTGGATGGAGTCATTGATGGATGAGGTGTTGGGTGATCCCGGTTGGATGCAGTCATTGATAGTTGAGGTGCTGGTTCGTCTTGGTTGGATGGAGTCATTGATGGAGGAGGTGCTGGTTCGTCTTGGTTGGATGGAGTCATTGATGGAGGAGATGCTGGTTGCTCTTGGTTGGATGGAGTCATTGATGGATGAGGTGTTGGTTGATCTTGGTTGGATGGAGTCATTGATGGATGAGGTGTTGGGTGATCCCGGTTGGATGCAGTCATTGATGGAGGAGATGCTGGTTCGTCTTGGTTGGATGGAGTCATTGATGGATGAGGTGCTGGTTCGTCTTGGTTGGATGGAGTCATTGATGGATGAGGTGTTGGTTGCTCTTGGTTGGATGGAGTCATTGATGTATGAGGTGTTGGGTGATCCCGGTTGGATGGAGTCATTTATGGATGAGGTGTTGGGTGATCCCGGTTGGATGGAGTCATTTATGGATGAGGTGTTGGGTGATCCCGGTTGGATGGAGTCATTGATGGATGAGGTGTTGGTTGCTCTTGGTTGGATGGAGTCATTGATGAGGTGTTGGTTGTTCTTGGTTGGATGGAGTCATTGATGGATGAGGTGCTGGTTGCTCTTGGTTGGATGGAGTCATTGATGGATGAGGTGCTGGTTGCTCTTGGTTGGATGGAGTCATTGATGGATGAGGTGTTGGGTGATCCCGGTTGGATGGAGTCATTGATGGATGAGGTGTTGGTTGCTCTTGGTTGGATGGAGTCATTGATGGATGAGGTGTTGGTTGATCTTGGTTGGATGGAGTCATTGATGGATGAGGTGCTGGTTGCTCTCAGTTGGATGGAGTCATTGATGGATGAGGTGTTGGTTGATCTTGGTTGGATGGAGTCATTGATGGATGAGGTGTTGGTTGTTCTTGGTTGGATGGAGTCATTGATGGATGAGGTGTTGGTTGTTCTTGGTTGGATGGAGTCATTGATGGAGGAGATGCTGGTTCGTCTTGGTTGGATGGAGTCATTGATGGATGAGGTGTTGGTCGATCTTGGTTGGATGGAGTCATTGATGGAGGAGATGCTGGTTGGCAGCGGTGTAGTCCTGGTTCCCCTCACCCACCACTGTGTTGTGCAGTCAGAGGCCTCGGGGCCGTTCTCAGGTGTTTGGGTGTGGGCGGGGCCAGGGGAATGCGCGCTGGCAGCTCTGCTACATCTCCTGGGATCGGGGCCACAGCTGATCATTGTTTCTCATACAATGGAAGCTCTCATAGCTCAGAAGATCGGATCTGCTGCTGCAGGCGAAGAAGGAACGAGCGTCTCCCGAAGAAGATTCTGATGTTATATCCAGGGTGCGGGGGAGGGCGCCTGGGGCCTCCAAATGTCCCCATTACTCCTGACATGCTCTGTGCTGCTGGTACCTCTGCTCCTTTCTCCAGGTCCTCATCATCGGTGGTCTCTGGAGAAGAGGGTGACGCGATTCCAGGTGCAGAGTCAGTCGCTGCGGTCACCGAATGTACAGGGAGTGACGGGGAACTCACACCGAAAATTACATGCTATAGAAGAGCTAAACGGTGCTGCATGCAGCCTGTGGGTGGTTCTACAGCTTCAGGCTCACACTTCCTGTTCAGGTTGGGGGAAGTTCTACAGCTTCAGGCTCCCACTTCCTGTGCAGACTGTGGATGATTCTACAGCTTCAGGCTCCTACTTCCTGTGCAGACTGTGGGTGGTTCTACAGCTTCAGGCTCCCACTTCCTGTGCAGCCTGTGGGTGGTTCTACAGCTTCAGGCTCCCACTTCCTGTGCAGCCTGTGGGTGGTTCTACAGCTTCAGGCTCCCACTTCCTGTGCAGACTGTGGATGATTCTACAGCTTCAGGCTCCTACTTCCTGTGCAGACTGTGGGCAGTTCTACAGCTTCAGGCTCCCAATTCCTGTGCAGACTGTGGGTGGTTCTACAGCTTCAGGCTCCCACTTCCTGTGCAGACTGTGGGTGGTTCTACAGCTTCAGGCTCCCACTTCCTGTGCAGACTGTGGATGATTCTACAGCTTCAGGCTCCTACTTCCTGTGCAGACTGTGGGAGGTTCTACAGCTTCAGGCTCCCACTTCCTGTGCAGACTGTGGGTGGTTCTACAGCTTCAGGCTCCCACTTCTTGTTCAGGCTGTGGGCAGTGGAGAGCCGGCCCCATCCACCCACCTGTCCACGCCCCCGGGGGTGACCCTGGGCTCTGACACATGATCCGCACTGTAGATGTTGGGCGTCCTACTCTGATCACATAATCACTACCTGCCTTACCTACAGGGGTCATGACATGGTGCAGCTTGGGGTGTGACTGGAGTATAGACATGATGCAGCTTGGGATGTGACTGGAGTATAGACATGATGCAGCTCAGGATGTGACTGGAGTATAGACATGATGCAGCTTGGGATGTCACTGGAGTATAGACATGATGCAGCTTGGGATGTGACATCACAAGCTGCATCATGTCTATACTATATGTGTGACTGGAGTATAGACATGATGCAGCTCAGAATGTGACTGGAGTATAGACATGATGCAGCTCGGGATGTGACTGGAGTATAGACGTGATGCAGCATGGGATGTGACTGGAGTATAGACATGATGCAGCTTGGGATGTGACTGGAGTATAGACGTGATGCAGCTTGGGAGGTGAGTGGAGTATAGACGTGATGCAGCTTGGGATGTGACTGGAGTATAGACGTGATGCAGCTCAGGATGTGACTGGAGTATAGACATGATGCAGCTTGGGATGTGACTGGAGTATAGACGCGATGCAGCTTGGGATGTGAATGGAGTCTAGACATGATGCAGCTCGGGATGTGACTGGAGTATAGACGTGATGCAGCTTGGGATGTGACTGGAGTATAGACGTGATGCAGCTTGGGATGTGACTGGAGTATAGACGTGATGCAGCTTGGGATGTGACTGGAGTATAGACGTGATGCAGCTTGGGATGTGACTGGAGTATAGCCATGATGCAGCTTGGGGTGTGACTGGAGTATAGACATGATGCAGCTCAGAATGTGACTGGAGTATAGACATGATGCAGCTTGGAATGTGACTGGAGTATAGACATGATGCAGCTTGGGATGTGACTGGAGTATAGGGGGCATGAAGTGC
>JAODAL010080929.1:0-12074 GCA_025379985.1 Phyllomedusa bahiana | reverse complement strand
TAGTGCAGCATATATGGCTGTAAAGGGGCCATACAAAGTCAGACGTTGACAATGTTTGGTCTGAGTACTGAGTACTTTTTTACTGGCTGTGGGTTGCTCTTTAAATAGTGGTGGTGCCAGGGTAAAGTATCATGAGATGCCGCCCTGACATTACTTTGTGCATAAGGACCACATTGTAGCTCGGCTCTGAACGAAAGCTGATTAATGTGCTGTTACCCAGCTTGGATGCTGGTTAGGAGATCCAACGTCCAGTAAAGCTGAAGGATACCCCATCCCTTATCAGCTTTCCTCCAAAGCTGTTACACAGGTGTGAAAAGGGGTGTCGTTTTGTGCAAAAGAGGGCGTGTCAAGTAAAACTGGGTATGTGGCCCAATCAAACCAAAGCGGCAAGCTGCAATTCAAAATCGCCCTGAAGACCACTTCCAAAAGTTGGCAAGTATGCTTTAACCCCTTCCCGATACAGAACATACTGGTACGTCCTAGCGGGAAGTGCATTCCCGTAAATGGACGAGCCCCGCACGATCGTGACATTGGAATATCAGTATATTACAGTAGGCATCATGTCGCATCATCCGCGGCACAAACACGAAAAATAAAATAAAAACACATATATTGCCCATTTCCACTTTACAAACGCCAATCGCCCCCCAAAATAAAGTAATCGTATTTATCACCGCGTGTGTAACAACCTACCCTACAAATCTGTTATGTTAATTAACCCGCACCTTAGGGTGTCCGCAAACCTGAAATGGGGCCCAAATAAAATCGTATTGAAAGTGAGATTCCAGAGTCCGATAGGTGCTCCTCCTACTCTGAGGCTTGTGGTTGAGCCAAATAGCGCACTAGGCCACATATGGGATATCTCTAAAAATAGTATAATTAGGGGAATCTATATTAAGTTGCTTTTCCCTTGTCACTTCTTCAGTGTTCCTGTGAGTAATGGTTAAAAACTGAAAATCTACAAAAAAAAGTACAATTTTGAAATTTCACCTCCGCTTTGCTTTAATTTCTGTGAAATACCTAATGGGTTAATAAACTTCCTAAACACTGTTGTAAATACCTTAACCCTTTAACGCCTGCCAACTTTGATGTCGGGTGGTGCAGGTCGTTCGTCTGCAGCAACATCTTTTGATGTCGCTGCAGACCTCAGGGATGTCCGCTCCCCAGCGCTTAACCCTTTGATGTGCGGCTTTCTCCTGCTTTGTCAGTTGATCAGGATCTTGGTGACCCGACAGAACCTGGGGAATGGCTACACAGTCAGCCCTGGGGACCTAGAGTAGCCCCAGTGCTATCTGTGTAAGAAGCCAACTATCAGGGCACACTATGTACTACCCTGATCACTGCCTGTGATAAAAAGACACAGATAATAATGTATTAGCATACTAAGTGTAAAAAAAAAAATTGTAACACCGTTATCCCTTTATGGGATTTAAAAAAACAAAGTATAGAAAAAATAAAAATATTTAATAAATTGTGCATACATTGCACACAAAAAAACCTACACATTAGGTATCCACACCCCATAATAACCTGTAGAATTAATAGAACAAGTTAAGTGTGAAATGTGAATGGTGTAAAAAAATTATGCAATAATTTATAAGTCAACTTAAACTATTCCCCAAAAAGTCCCCAATAAAACGAGGCCTCAAAGAACTGCGTCATTGAAAAAATAAAGTTACGACTGTTGAAACGCAAGGGGGCAGAAAGTGCTGGTCATTAAATACTTTTCAGGCGTTGGGGTTAAGGGGTGTAGTTTCTTAGATGAAGTCATTTATGGGGGTATCTAACATACAGCCCTCTCAATGCCACATCAGACCTCGACTGGTCCCTAAAAAAAAAAAGTTGCAAATTTTCTTGAAAATGTGAAAAAATTACTACTAATTTCTAAGCCCCCTAATGTCATAAAAGATAGACATTTAAAAAATGATGCCAACCTACAGTAGACATATGGTAAATCCTAGTTATAAACTATTTTGAGCGGAATAACTGTCTTACACGCAGACATTTTTGAAGTTTGAAAATGGCAAATTTTTCACGATATTCTGATATTTTTCAAGGATTGCTTGGACCAAAATTTCTTACTAAGTTAGAGCACATTGCGTCATGAGAAAATCTCTGAATCGCACAAATAGATAAGTGTCACAAAATTATTTTCACATAAAGTGACATGTCAGATTTAAAAAATGGAGTCAAAAAAGGTCAAAACTGGCTGCGGCGGTGAGGGGTCAAGAGTGCTTTAACACAGTGCGTTTTTTGGTGCGTTTTGACGTGTTTTTCGGATGCATTTTTTTTGTGTAGAAAGGCACTGCAATTAATGCTGTACATTTCTGCATCAAAAACGCACCAGAGACGCAGCTGCGTGTGAAAGCACCCTTAAGAAGTGAGCTTTACTGTATATCAGGAATGTATTTTACTAGAATTGATTATAGAGACCTTTTTACACAAAATATGGGGACATTGCATAACCTCAGGAAAATAGAAATATTACCCAAACCCTTTAGTAAATTAACCTCTTTCCTATGCAGCCTATATATATATATTTTTTAATATTGCTTTCATTTTTTTCCTCCCCACTCAGAGCCCTAACTTTTACATAGACATATGAGCTCTTGTTTTTTGTTGGACAAGATGTACTGTTTAATAGCGTCATTGACCATACCATAGAATGGACTGGGAAACTGCCGGAAAAAACTGTGGTGTGAAGTGTGAGGAAAAATGTTCTTGCGCTAATTTTGTGGGAGTATTCTTTTTATGGTGTTCACTCTTCGATATCAGTAATGTTATCTGAATTCTGCAGATCGGTACAATTCCGGTGATACCAATATATAGAGGGTTTTCTTTATGCTTTAGTACTTAAAAATAAATAAATAAATATTCAATATGTTTTACCTTTTGTGCTTAAGAACCATATTTTGCCACCAGTACCTTTTTGTGTTTTTCCACCTATGGACCTGGGACTGATTTTATTTTTTTTGGGCTGAAGTGTTGCATAGTACGGTTGAAAAAAGACATGTGTTCATCAACTTCAACCAAGGGTTGTTAAAATGTGGTTGAATGGAGGGAGACAAGGATTTTAAGCCCAGCCTCCCCACTGGTGAATGCCCTGAAATCCACAAGGCAAGAACCAATCTGCTCCAGGAGAGACACTATCTTTGACCAGAGAACCGTCACCAGCCAGGATCCAGAATATTATATAGCTACATACACATTAATATTTTTTAGTTTAAGGTAGTTATCTAAGCCCTTCTTGAAACTCTCTACAGTTCCTGCTGTGACCAGCTCCTCAGGCAGGCTATTCCACAGATTCACAGTTCTTACAGTAAAGAACGCCCTTCTCCTCTGGAGAGTGAATCCTTCTTTCTCTAGCCCAGGCATCCTCAAACTGCGGCCCTCAAGCTCTTGGGAAAAATAAAATTTACATCATTCACACTGTTATAGATTGTATAAGTGCATGATGGAAATTGTAGTTTCCCAACAGCTGGAGGGCCGACGTTTGAGGATGCCTGCTCTAGCTGAAGGAAATGTCCCCTTTGTCTTTTGAGGGGGCTTTACCTGAAATAATTTTTCTCCGCACTTTTTGTAGGGACCATTTATATATTTATACAAATTAATCATGCCCCCCCCCCTCCCCGAAGCCGTCTTTTCTCAAGACTAAGTTAAATTCTACTAACCTCTCCTCATAACTAAGATGCTCGATTCCCCTTATAAGTTTGGTTGCTCGTCTTTGCACTCTCTCTAGCTCCATTACATCTCTTCTATAAACTGGGGCCCAGAACTGAACAGCATATGCTAAGTGAGGTCGCAACCAATGCTTTATGCGGTACAATTACATCCTTGTCCCGGGAGTCCATGCCTCTTTTAATACACACCAATATCTTACTTGCCTTAGAGGCAGCTGATTTACACTGCATGCTGTTCTGTAGTCTATGATCTACAAGAACAGCCAGATCTTTCTCACCAAGCGATTCTCCAAGTTTTTCTCCCCCTAGGACATATGATGCCTGCAGATTATTTGTACCCAGATGCAGAACCTTACGTTTATCCACATTGAACCTCATTTGCCAAGTGGATGCCCAAACACTGTGTGTCCGGGTCTGCTTGCAATTTGTGAGCATCTTCCATTGATTGCACTACCTTGCATAGCTTGGTGTCATTTGCAAAAATAGAAACCATGCTATTGATCCCCTCCACTATATCATTAATAAATACATTGAATAAAAGAGGACCCAATACTGAGCCCTGGAGCACACCACTCATAACCGGGGACCACTCAGAGTAGGAGTCATTTACCACTACTCTGAGTATGATCCAGTTTTTAATCGAATTACACACTGTTATTTGTAACCCAATGGATTCTAACTTACCCAACAAACGCTTATGAGGGACAGTGTCAAATACCTTTGCAAAGTCTAAAAACACAATATCCACAGCTGCCCTGCTGTCCAGCCTTCTACTCCTCTCTTAAATAAAAACAGATCAGTTTGGTCTGACAACTTTGTCCCTTAGTAAAACCATGCTTGGCAATCACTAATAATAATGTTTTTGTCCACAAAATTCCTGTATATAGTCCCTTATGAGCCCCTCCAACTTTTTTTCCTACAACAGATGTCAAACTTACTGGCCTATAATTACCTGGGCAAGACTTGGAGCCTTTTTTGAAGATGGAAACCACATTTGCCTGGTGCCAGTCTCCTGCCACTATACCAGTCGCGGGACAAGGATGTAATTCTACCGCTGTATAAAGCATGGTGCCACCTCACGTAGAATATGCTGTTCAGTTCTGGGCCCCAGTTTATAGAAGAGATGTAATGGAGCTAGAGAGAGTGCAAAGACGAGCAGCCAAACTTATAAGGAGAATGGACCATCTTAGTTATGAGGAGAGGTTAGTAGAATTGAACTTATTTAGTCTTAAGAAAAGACGGCTTCGATGGGAAATGTTTAATATACATAAATGGTCCCTACAAAAAGTATGGGGAAAAAATTATTAATGTAAAGCCCCTCAAAAGACAAGGGGACATTCCCTTCGGCTAGAGAGAAAAGGATTCAATCTTCAGAGGAGAAAAGCATTCTTCACTGCAAGAAGTGTACATCTGTGGAATAGTCTGCCTGAGGAGCTGGTTACTGCAGGAACAGTTGGGAGTTTCAAGAAAGGTTTAGATATCTACCTGAAAGTAAAGAATATTAATGCGTACGTAGCTATGTAAAATTCTGGATCCTGGCTGGTGGCGGCACTGGGGTCTGATCTGGAGTCTCCCCTGGAGCAGATTGGTTCTTGCCTTGTGGGTTTCAGGGCATTAACCAGTGTTGAGGCTGGGCTTAAAATCCTTGTCTCCCTCCCTTCAACCACTTTTTCCCCACCCTTGGTTGAACTTGATGGACACGTGTCTTTTTTTCAACCGTACTAACTATGTAACTATGAGATCGGAGCCAGTAAGTAAGCCTGCTCCATACTCCATTACCGGTATTATGACGTAAGTTTACGTCAAATGTCGGTAAAGGGATAAACGCAAGCACACGATGGGCTGTAATGGGAAATTATTTTTCTCATTTGTACCAGTTTTATTCAATTGTGATCAGTGGTGGTATATTAACTCATTTGGTGCTAGGGTCTCTCATTTTTATATAGTGTAGCTGGCTTTTATTTTAGAAATAAAACTTTTGACAAGTGTAACGTCAGAAACTTGAGATTGAAGAATATGACCCTTCATTTTTAAAGGGGTTACCAATATTTTATACTACGCCAGATAGGGAAAGAAACTCTAAAAAATAATAACCTTTATTCAATACCTCATTAAAAATGTTACAAAGGCCGACACAGACAAATAAGTGCACTACCATAAACACCCTACAGAATCTACAATAACCCTAGCCTACCAGAACACGGGATGATCGTCCGATAAGGACGCTCCCGTCTGGAGCCTAACCCTTACACTAGGCTGACCCTAGAAACCCCTGTCCCAACATGTTTCAACCCTCCCTAGATAACAAATAGAGTTCCTCAGGGGACTTTTTATAAAGGGAACATATACAAGGGGTATATATGATAATATAGCAAGGGAAAAGATATATATTCAAAAGAATACAATCACTATTATGACAAAGGTGTAAAAAGAAAGACAGTGGTGTATACACAAATATAAACAATGACCACAAACCCAAACAAGCACCTAAAAAGTGCACATAAATAATAAATATTAAAATACGCAGCCACAGTCAGGATGGTACACCTTAAGAATGTGGTATAGATCTTTGATAGTCCTGAAAAGACAGTGGGACTAAAGAATACACTTCTTTTAGAATCAAGCTTACAAAGTCCAGAGGAAAATATCCACCAACACTGACTGTCTCAATAACAAGACACAATGCTTTTCACATGCAGTGTCAGAGCACCTTACCAAACCATGGCAATATCACCTAGAATGGACAGGTTAATCTAAAAGATACAAAGACGTAATCCTCGTTAGATACAATAGATACACTCAGTTCACCGGAAAAAATGAGGATTAAGAGCACACAATTTACCTCAAAATTGGATAATAAATCACCTATTTGTCCTCCGGGATCGTCCGGTGGCCTTAGTCAAGGCCACTCACACGTGAGGCACAAGATGCGGTTCACACTGCGCCACAAATACCACGCTCGTCACCGGACTATGTCGCGTCGGAGCCAGCATGGCCCTGCGCACGCCACACTCAGAGCTGCGGCTGCTAGAAGACGCTAGACACGCTTCAGTCTCGCGCCCTTCTAGTCAGCGTTCGTCAGTTCCGGCCCACATATCCAAGACTCCGCCCCTAACAACGGCCGAGTCGGCTCCAGCGTCCTTAGCTAGCAGCTATCACACTATAGACGTGTGTACGCGTGGTTTAAAGAATAAGGACGCAGATCAACGGCAACATTAAATAACGCCGCCGGATCAAATGACGGTAAGGGCAATATTCAGCGCTAGTTACGTTCTCCCGAGGCCAGATAGAGAAGTATGGCAAGTAAAAAGAGATATGATGTTATTCTAGCAAAAGAGAACTAGCTCAAAATAGATATTATGAATACAGAGCTAATTTAAAAGAAAAAGCAACTTGAGTACGCAGATTACTTCAGCCCAGAGGGCACATACTTATTCTTTCCAAAAGAAAATATAAAACAAAAGAAGAACAGGGCTGACCCAGACAAGATGTTATAAAAATACAAAATTATTCTAGATAAAACAACTATAATCCACCGATTCGTTCAACCCAAAAGGGGCATGCGTCTTTAACGTAAAAATCCAAAACGTTTCTCTCTGTAATAGTTTTTTATTAATGTCCCCCTTCCGAATGGTGGATTTGATGTTTTCAATACCCATCCATCTCAGGCAATTTATGTCACCGTTGTGATGCAGCCATACGTGTTTAGCTACGGGTGTGTCTCTCTGGTGTCTGACATCTCCAAGATGTTCACAGACACGTCGACGCAGTTGGCGTATGGTCTTGCCAACGTATTTCATCAGCAGACACAGTTGATAAGATAGACAACATGTGTGGTTTTTCATGTTATAAAATCACGAATATGTACACTTTTTTTCTTTTCCTTGTCTCCAAAAGTGGAACCTTTCTCCATGTATGGACATGCAACACAGTCACGACACCCAAAAAATCCTTTAGGTCTCTTAAACCATGTTTCAGTTGGATGTCTACCAAAGTGACTATGTATAAGGCGATCCCGCAGATTCCTACCCCTTCTATAGGTAATCTGCGGTGTATCACCTATGTGTCCCCTGATGTCAGCATCCATTTGGAGAATATACCAATGGCGGCGTATTATTTCTCTCACTTAGTCTGAAGCATTATCAAAAGTACCTATTATTCGTGTTGTTAATGAGGTTTTCTCCTTTCCCCCATTGGGCGAAAGGAGCCCTTTCGGGCATTGGAGCCCTGGGCCAGAATTGTGGGGTATATGTGGACAAAATTTTGTCCCCATTTGTGCAATCTTTACCGTCGTATACGAGAGACACAATGAACCTCCTTAAACGTCTAGACGCCATTTTTGTGGATGATACTACTTATCTAGCAAGTATTGACGTGGAGTCCTTGTATACGTCTATACCCCATGATTCTGGCCTAGAGGCGGCCTATTTTTTCCTGAGGTCACAAGGCTGTCAGTATGACTTGCATAATAAATTTGTGGTCGATTTGTTGCGGTTCACACTAACACGGAATTACTTTGTCTTTGACGGGAAGGTCTTCCACCAGCTGAGGCGTACAGCTATGGGGAGTCCCACCGCACCCAGTTACGCTAATCTGTACCTCGGCTGGTGGGAGACTACCGTTGTGTTTGGAGAGAAACCACCCCCTTTTGCTGATAAGATCGCCCTCTGGGCACGCTTTATAGATGATATCTTTATCATCTGGAACGGGACAACAGAGGAGTTTGCAGGGATGTTAAACGAACTGAATCATAATACTCTAGGCCTCAGGTTCACATCAGAGATTAATATTGAGTGCTTTTCCTTCCTAGATGTGAGAATCTCTAAGTCTTCCACGGGTGAACTGGTCACGAGCATCTTTAGAAAACCAACTTCAACTAATTCGTTACTGAGGTGGGACAGTAACCATCCTGTCCCTCTCAAGCGAGGGATACCTCGTGGCTAGTACCTGAGACTTAGGAGAAATTGCTCTACAAGAAATGAGTTTGTCGCGCAGGCAGCGGACCTTAGGAAACGATTCCAAGCAAAGGGGTATCCGGACCCTGTGTTGCGAGAAGCATATCAAAATGCCCTTGGTAGGGATAGACAGGACCTGTTGTCGCCCAATGGGGGAAAGGAGAAAACCTCATTAACAACACGAATAATAGGTACTTTTGATAATGCTTCAGACGAAGTGTGAGAAATAATACGCCGCCAATGGTATATTCTCCAGATAGATGCTGACATCAGGGGACACATAGGTGATACACCGCAGATTACCTATAGAAGGGGTAGGAATCTGCGGGATCGCCTTATACATAGTCACTTTGGTAGACATCCAACTGAAACATGGCTTAAGAGACCTAAAGGATTTTTTAGGTGTCGTGGCTGTGTTGCATGTCCATACATGGAGAAAGGTTCCACTTTTGGAGACGCGGAAAAGAAAAATGTGTTTCATATTCGTGATTTTATCACATGTAAAACCACACATGTTGTCTATCTTATCAACTGTGTCTGCGGGATGAAATACGTTGGCAAGACCATACGCCAACTGCGTCGACGTGTCTGTGAACATCTTGGAGATGTCAGACACCAGAGAGACACACCCGTAGCTAAACACATATGGCTGCATCACAACGGGGACATAAATTGCCTGAGATGGATGGGTATTGAAAACATCAAATCCACCATTCGGAAGGGGGACATTAATAAAAAACTATTACAGAGAGAAACGTTTTGGATTTTTACGTTAAAGACGCATGCCCCTTTTTGGTTGAACGAATCGGTGGATTATAGTTTTATCTAGAATAATTTTGTATTTTTATAACATCTTGTCTGGGTCAGCCCTGTTCGTCTTTTGTTTTATATTTCCTTTTGGAAAGAATAAGTATGTGCCCTCTGGGCTTAAGTAATCTGCGTACTCAGGTTGCTTTTTCTTTTAAATTAGATCTGTATTCATAATATCCATTTTGAGTTATTTCTCTTTTGCTAGAATAACATCATATCTCTTTTTACTTGCCATACTTCTCTATCTGGCCTCGGGAGAACGTAACTAGCACTGAATATGGCCCTTACCGTCATTTGATCCGGCGGCGTTACTTAATGTTGCCGTTGATCTGCGTCCTTATTCTTTAAACCACGCGTACACACGTCTATAGTGTGATAGCTGCTAGCTAAGGACGCTGGAGCCGACTCGGCCGTTGTTAGGGGCGGAGTCTTGGATATGTGGGCCGGAACTGACGAACGCTGACTAGAAGGGCGCGAGACTGAAGCGTGTCTAGCGTCTTCTAGCAGCCGCAGCTCTGAGTGTGGCGTGCGCAGGGCCGTGCTGGCTCCGACGCGACATAGTCCGGTGACGAGCGTGGTATTTGTGGCGCAGTGTGAACCGCATCTTGTGCCTCACGTGTGAGTGGCCTTGACTAAGGCCACCGGACGACCCCGAAGGAAAAATAGGTGATTTATTCCCAATTTTGAGGTAAATTGTGTGCTCTTAATCCTCATTTTTTCCGGTGAACTGAGTGTATCTATTGTATCTAATGAGGTTTACGTCTTTGTATCTTTTAGATTAACCTGTCCATTCTAGGTGATATTGCCATGGTTTGGTAAGGTGCTCTGACACTGCATGTTAAAAGCATTGTGTCTTGTTATTGAGACAGTCAGTGTTGGTGGATATTTTCCTCTGGACTTTGTAAGCTTGATTCTAAAAGAAGTGTATTCTTTAGTCCCACTGTCTTTTCAGGACTATCAAAGATCTATACCACATTCTTAAGGTGTACCATCCTGACTGTGGCTGCGTATTTTAATATTTATGTGCACTTTTTAGGTGCTTGTTTGGGTTTGTGGTTATTGTTTATATTTGTGTATACACCACTGTCTTTCTTTTTACACCCTTGTCATAATAGTGATTGTATTCTTTTGAATATATATCTTTTCCCTTGCTATATTATCATATATACCCCTTGTATATGTTCCCTTTATAATAAGTCCCCTGAGGAAATCTATTTATCTAGGGAGGGTTGAAACATGTTGGGACAGGGGTTTCTAGGGTCAGCCTAGTGTAAGGGTTAGGCTCCAGACGGGAGCGTCCTTATCGGACGATCATCCCGTGTTCTGGT
Organism: Phyllomedusa bahiana; assembly: GCA_025379985.1. Lineage (NCBI taxonomy): Eukaryota > Metazoa > Chordata > Amphibia > Anura > Hylidae > Phyllomedusa > Phyllomedusa bahiana. The sequence goes on along the minus strand of JAODAL010080929.1, from coordinate 1,301 downwards.
AGGCTAGGGTTATTGTAGTTTCTGTAGGGTGATTATGGTAGTGCACTTATTTGTCTGTGTTGGCCTTTGTAACATTTTTTAATGAGGTATTTAATAAAGGTTATTTTTTAGAGTTTCTTTCCCTATCTGGCGTAGGATTTGTGTAATTTAGGAAACGGTACTAACCCTTCTATTTTATAGTTATTTAGCTGTTGTTGTTACCAATATTTTAGTAAATTCCTTTCTACCATGTCCCACTCTGCTAAAATAGAAAATTGACCCATACTTACCTTCCCCCATCACCACCGTTCCAGCACTGTCAGAGCTCTAGTGTTCTCCACCAGTCCCTCAATGATGATGTCATGTTCATGAATCACCTGATGTTGCAACGAATCATTGATGTATACAATGAAGTCATATCTAGTGTAATGAATGAATATTCCTCTTTGTAGGGTGTAGTATGTAGAATATGAATCAAATCATTCGAATCCTTCAGATGGCTAGAAAGTTTTCTCCCATATTCCTGTAATAAGAGGTCTAAATAGTGTGATTGCTTGACACTGGCAATCCCTGTTATAATGGGTCTTTGGGATCTGATAAAAGAATGGTTTTCTGGGATTCGTAATAAGGATAAATCTTGCTTCTTCAGCTATAGTTCCATTCATTGTGGCTTCTTTTATCCATTTGGTTAGATATATTTGTAAAGAGGGAAAAGGGTCATGATGCACTACTTAATAATATTTAGCATCTGAAAGAATATTCCTAGACTCTTCTTTGTAATTTAAATATGAAAAAATCCAAGGGGGGAGGTTTAGTAAGTGTTAAAAAAGTAGATGTGTAACCTGTCCCATTATCACTCAAAGAAATACATTAAATTCCACAAAAACCAAACAAATTTTCCCTCTGAAACTAACATGCAACAATTCCTCTTTGATATATTTGTTAGAATGTCCACATCACCATCAATATATTGGAAGAACTACTCAAAAATTGAGGGAAAGAATCAACGATCATCGATTCAGTACTAAGAGGTTTTTTAATGCAGTGTGTCAAAACACTTTCTAGTCAAACATAATTCTGATCCTTCACTTCTCGATGTTACACCAATAGATTTCTTTCCGGAGGATACAATAAATCGCTTTGAAGCTTTAAGCCGCAAAGATATTTACTGGATATTCCAGATACAATTTCTTGCTCCATTCGGCTATAATTAATTAATTAAATCGCAAAATCACTTAAAATACGAGAGTAATTTAATTAAAAAATAAAATATAATACCTTCCCACAGCCATATTGTTTTTCTTTTAAAAATAAAGATTATA
>JAODAL010080928.1:0-12075 GCA_025379985.1 Phyllomedusa bahiana | reverse complement strand
AACCCCCCCCCCCAAAAAAAAAAAAAAAAAAAAAAAAAAAGAAAAACAGTTAAATTGAAAATTGTTATGCTTGGTTTGTTAAATTAGTACTCAAGATGAGAAAAACTCGCATGGCATTAAACAACTAGAAAAAAAACAAAGGAATTCTTGTAACTTTTACTAAAATGTAAAGATTGTAAAAGACAAGGATACTGTATCTATATATTTATTAGAGAAAATGCTAAATATTCTTTATTAGGCCAACTCATTAACCTTGGAATATAAAGTGTGATATAATATTGCTCATAGAAGTAAATTTTGTAGTAAATATGTCTAAGCATCAGTAATTAGGGTCAAATGTAAAACGACTTGTCAAGCCAAAAAAGTACCACACATCAAGAATTTTATTCACCTATGGCCTAAAACAGAAAAGTGCATAGTAAAGTAAAGTGATTTAAACCACACCACGCATTCTACTGCAACTTTGACAAAACAAAAATATGTACATTATATGGGTGATACAATTGAAAGGACAAATGACCATGGTGTCTAAAATTAATTATTAATTTTTAGGATTGTGTTATAAAGGTTCCCACTTAAAAAGGAAAAATCTTGGCTATTATTATGTGCTAGAATGTTCAAAAATGTAGTGCTATCTAGTGTGAAGTGAAGCTACCAAGGCTTTGTACTGTATATTAAAATATAACCATTAAAGTGATTGCCCAATAAGTTTCAACTTTTTGTTTAGCATACTGCTGCCCATTAAAAATAAAAAAAAGGTATACTCACATCTCATCTCACCTCAGCTCCAGCACTGTGCCGTCCTCACTGTCCACCAGCAGCTGCAGTGATATAGTCTCGTTGGGATCAAGACTGAAAACAGACGACTGGTGGAGAGTGATGACAGCTCAGCTCTGGATCAGAGGTGAGGGGAGAATAACTTTATTATTAATGAACAGCAGTATGCTTTAAAAAAAAAGTTATTGGGCAATCACTTTAATGGTTATATTTTAATATACAGTACAAAGCCTTGGTAGCTTCACTTCACACTAGGTAGCACTACATTTTTGAGCATTCTAGCACATAATAATAGCTAAATTAAATATTCCAAATTTAGTCTATATCAAAAACAAATCACTGACTTAGAAAAATAAACTAAAACATAACCTTTAATACTCTCACTAAAATAGATATGTCCAAAAATAGGTCAAATAAATGTATATAGCAGAAAAGGCAACACCTAAACTTACACCTACAAGAGTGTATATTACATGGGAACACATTTATATACTCACGTATCTTGGACCATATGGATATAAGGGATACAGTCTTCCACAGAGATGTACAGAGAGAAGTGTGTCCAAGGTACTGTATATTGAGAAGAGTGTGTCCCACAGTAATAAATCCACAATGGTGAGAATGGTGATGGTACAAAAGAACAAATCTAATATGGGTATAGGTTGATTGATATAGAGAGGGGAACCTAGTGTCCTATTATGAGCACTACCTAACTGGCGGAGCACCCGCCCCGAATGTTGCAACCACACTCTACGGTGGCTGACCCTACTGTAGCCTAATAGAATGAATAGTATGAAACTACACCCATATAGAAAAAATCCCCATATTGTAATCTCAATAGACCACTAGAAAAGTTTTTAGCCAAAAAAGGGATCACAAAGTCACCTATCCGACACGTTTCCCTGCAAATACCGATAGCGGTTCATCAAGGGGACTAAAGATGGCTAGTGGTATATGTAAGTAAATAAGCCCACAATAATGTGGTGTATCAATGGACATACACTTCTGATTGTAACTCCTGAAAATAAAAATCGATAGAATTTACATCCACAATAGTGAAAATACAATGGTGATGCCATCTATTGATTTTTATTTTCAGGCCACCGGTGTTACAATCAGGAGTGTAGGTCCATCAGCAAGTTCTGCAAAAAGTACTGAAACAGTTGAAAATGTGCATGATAAAGTTAAGCGGTGGTCTAATTTAGTTCATTTAAAAAAAAAATGTAAGAAATTAACCAACCAAAATCAACCAAATGCCACATATCCCTAATTTATGGGAGTAGTGTAATTCTCTGTGTTCACTAGGGAAGGGGAAAAAGGTCATGATTTTTGGTGCTACATGGAAGCTCAGGAAAAAAGTTGTCCCTAATCTTGAATAAACCCTTCACATGCTGTGCTACTGCTTACTGTTAAGGACTTTTCTTATTAAGATGATCTCAGCTTATAGAATAACATTCAGGAAAGGGGAAAGTGGGAGTATTTCATCCTTGTATATTGAATGTACAGTAAAATTCCTTCTAGCATTAATTAAACCTGGTGGGTGCTGTACTGTCAAAACCTACAAAATACTCATCTATCATTGTGTTACTTTGTTAGAGGAGAATTGCTCTCACTCTGATAAGCCTTTCTTTTATATACTTGTTAAATTCTAGATTGGCAAGCAGAAAGAGAATTGCACTGAAAAATAGAATTATCACGATTTATGGATTATAGGACTCAACATTAGATACCAGGGTCGATATGTATGAAACTTGGTGCCGACGCACCAGTTCTAAATCAGAATAGATGAGTGTAGAATGCGACAGTATGTTATATGTGGGTTCATAAATCCGGCATGTGGTATGCCTTGCATAGCCTATCTTTGGCACATAACATATCTTTGGCGCAAAGCATAGCATATCCTTGGCACATTTAACAGTGCCGTGCCTGGCGTAAATTCTAAGGTACGACTGTTCTTACATCTATAGAACAGGGCTACAACAGTTTTTTTGGTGCAAGATATGAAAAAATGGCACAGACCCGCTCATACATATCACCCCAAGATTCTATATAAGATTCACAAAATGTTTTGGCAGATAAATATCCTTCATTGCTTCTGTCTTCAGAAATTATAGTATTAGTTCACTATATGTTTCAGTTCAAAACTTTTGCTTTCCAGATCTTGGTACTGAAATATTGTTTTTCTTAGCTCTAAGAAACAAGGAAACGAGACGAAAACTCAATATTGATTCAGAAGAAGAGCAGAAAATGACATTCATTTATGCAGTTGTTCATATTGACCTGCATATAATTCTAACTGTACAGCTCTGCGGGAGAGAGTGTTTATGTAAATCATTAAAATAATCACGATGAGAGAGAAAAAAATATGCTGGATATGTGCAAGATCACAATGTACATTAATGACAAACAAAGGAAGGTTTAAAATATCACAAGCAAGTTTCTTATTGATTGCTGAGTTACCAGCTTTATTTGAAAGAACATTTGGGTAAATTTCTTCTGCTAAACATTAAACTTAGTTTTCAATATATACAGAGGGGAAAAAAAGTATTTAGTCAGCCACCAATTGTGCAAGTTCTCCTACTTAAAAAGATGAGAGAGGCCTGTAACTGACATCACAGGAAGACCTCAATTATGAGAGACAAAATGAGAAAACAAATCCGGAAAATCACATTGTCTGATTTGGAAAGAATTTATTTGCAAATTATGGTGGAAAATAAGTATTTGGTCAATAACAAAAGCTCATCTCAATACTTTGTTATATAACCTTTGTTGGCAATAATATATGTCAAACATTTTCTGTAAGTCTTCATAAGCTTGGCACACACTGTTGCTGGTATATTGGCCCATTCCTCCATTCAGATCTCCTCTAGAGCAGTGATGTTTTGGGGCTGTCGCTGGGCAACACAGACTTTCAACTCACTCCAAAGGTTTTCTATGGGGTTGAGAACTGGAGACTGGCTAGTCCACTCCAGGACCTTGAAATGCTTCTTACGAAGGCACTCCTTGTTGCCCTGGCAGTGTGTTTAAGACCATTGTCATGCTGAAAGACCCAGCCACATTTAATTTTCAATGCCCTTGCCGATGGAAGGAGGTTTGCACTCAAAATCTCACGATGCATGGCCCCATTAATTCTTTCATGTACTCGGATCAGTCGTCCTGGTCCCTTTACAGAGAAATAGCCCCAAAGCATAATGTTACCACCACCATGCTTCAAAGTAGTTATGGTGTTCTTTGGATGCAACTCAGTATTCTCTCTCTTCCAAACACGACGAGTTGTGTTTCTACCAGCATTTCTACTTTGGTTTCATCTGACCATATGACATTCTCCCAATACTCTTCTGGATTATCGAAATGCTCTCTAGCAAACATCAGATGGGCACAGATATGTACTCGTTTAAGCAGGGGGACACGTCTGGCACTGCAGGATCTGAGTTCCTGGTGGTTTTAGTGTGTTGCTGATGGTAGCCTTTGTTACATTGGTCCCAGCTCTCTGCAGGTCATTCACTAGGTCCCCCCGTGTGGTTCTGGGATTTTTGCTCACCGTTCTTGTAATGATTTTGACCCCATGGTGTGAGATGTTGCGTGGAGCTCTAGATCAAGGGAGATTATCAGTGGTTTTATATGTCTTCCATTTTCTAATTATTGCTCCCACAGTTGATTTCTTCACACCAAGCTGCTTACCTGTTGAAGATTCAGTCTTCCCAGCCTGGTAAAGGGCTACAATTTTGTTTCTGGTGTCCTTCAACAGCTCTTTGGTCTTCACCATAGTGGAGTTTGGAGTGTGACTGTTTGAGGTTGTGGACAGGTGTCTTATATATTGATAACAAGCTCAAACAGGTGCCATTATTACAGGTAATGAGTGGAGGGCATGAAATCTTGCTTGTTTGTAGGTATACCATATACTTTTTTTCCACCATAATTTGCAAATAAATTCTTTCCAAATCAGACAATAGGTTTTTCGGGATTTGCTTTCTCATTTTGTCTCTCATAGTTGAGGTCTACCTATGATGCCAATTACAGGCTTCTTTCATCTTTTTAAATGGGAGAACTTACAAAATTGGTGGCTGACTAAATACTTTTTTTCCCCATTCTACATGCAGCACAGTGGCCAAAACCATACGGCGGTTTAACAAGACAGGTCCCATTTAGAACGTATAAGGTATACATTTTTCTAGTTATACTTTACACAGTTTCCCAAGCAGAAGTCAAGATCAGGGCTCTGATTTTTATTTTGTTTTCTTTTTTGCTCCTTCATTATACACTTTTAAACAACTGCGTACAACCTATACAGTATCTCACAAAAGTGAGTACTATCTTTACTTTTTTGTAAATTTTGTATTATGTCTTTTCATGGGACATCACTGAGGATAAGAGACTTTGATAAAATGTAAAGTAGTCAGTGTACAGCTTGTATAACAGTATAAATTTGGCGTGCCCTCAAAATAACTCAACACACAGCCATCATTATCTAAACCACTGTCAGCAAAAGTGAGTACACCCCTTAGTGAAAATAGACAAATTGTGCCCAACTGACCATTTTCCCTCCACAATGTCATGTAACTTGTTCATGTTACATGGACTCAGGTGTGAATGGGGAGCAGGTGTGTTAAATTTTGTGTTATCACTTTCACACTCCCTCATACTGGTCACTGTAAGTTCTAACAAGATTAGACTATAAAAATATTGCCAACACCCTGAAATTGAGTTGCAGCATGGTGGCAAAGACCATATAGCAGTTTAACAAGACAGGTCCAACTCAGAGCAGGTTTCGCCATTGTCGACCAAAGACGTTGACTGCACGTGCTCAGTGTCATATCCAGATATTGTCTTTTCAAAAAAGAAGTATGAGTGCTGCACTGCTGCCAACATTGCTGCAAAGGTTAAAGAGGTGGGGGGATCAGCCTGTCAGTACTCAGAACATTCTTTGCACACTACTTCAAATGGTCTGCATGGCTGTAATCCCAGAAGGAAGCTCTTCTAAAGATGATGCACAAGAAAGCTCACAAACAGTTTGCTGAACACAAGCAGACTAATGACATCAATAAACTTGTTTGGTTCAGATGGTGACAAGCATGTCTGGCAGCAACCAGGTGAAGAGTACAGAGACAAGTGCGTTTTGCCTACATTCAAACATGGTGGTGGGAGTGTCATGGTTTGGGGCTGCATGAGTACTGCCAGCTGTGTGGAGCTACAGTTCAGTGAGAGAGCCATGGATGCCAACATGTAGTGCGACATACTGAAGCAGAGCATGATCCCACCTCTTCAGAAACTGGGCCGCAGGGCAGTATTCCAATATGACAACAACCCAAAACACACCTCCAAGACGACCACTGCCTTACTAAAGAAAACATGGGTTAAGGTCCTGGACCAGCCAAGAATGTCTCCAGACCTAGACACCATTGAACATCTGTGGGGCATCCTCAAACAGAAAGTGGAGAAGCGCAATGTCTCTAATATCCACCAGCTCTGTGATGTCATCATGGAGGAGTGAAAGAGGATTCCAGCGGCAACCTGTGAAGTTATCGTGAGCTCTATGTCCAAGAGCAACTATCTTGGTCATGGAGTTCACTATAGGCAGTGCTGCAAAATAATGATGGCCACAGAAAATTTTGACACTCTGGGCACAATTTGTCCATATTTACCTAGGGGTGTACTCGCTTTTGTTGCCAGCAGTTGAAATATTGTTGGCTGTGTGTTGAGTTATTTTGAGAACACAACAAATTTACGCTGTTATACAAGTTGTACACTGACTACTTTACATTATATAAAGATGTCATATCTTCAGTGTTGTCCCAAATATAATACAATATTTACAAAAGTGTGAGAGGCGTATGTATATATATATATAATATATATTTATATATATATATATATATATATATATATTTTATATATATATATGATATATATATATTTGTATATATATATATTTGTATATATATATATATATATATATATATATAAGATATATAATAATATATATATAGAATAAAAATATATATGAGAGAGAGAGAGAGAGAGAGAGAGAGAGAGTGGCGGAGTGACCTAAGAAGATTGAAGATTGCATTCCGCAATGTTATACAACAGCTGATCTGCGAGGTATGGCTAACCAAGTTGCTGGCCGTCAGTAAGATAAGCCAGCAGTTTGACAATGGTAACCATGAGTTACTGACACAGGTGGTAATTAGGAGAACTTCTGAGCAGTTCATCCATGTCAGGATTCCAGGACAGGTCTTACAGGCCTGTTAAAAGCCTTCTCCTTCAGGATACCGGAGGGGGTGGAGAAGTGTGATTATATGTCATGTGTGGGGTAACAGGTAGACCTGAGAAGGTTCTGTTTTTCCCCAAGGCTTGAAGGAAGCCAGCACTAAGGACTGTACCGTACTGTGTTAGTACGTGTTTTGTGGGTCTGGTAGAGAGGAATTCTCTGAATGTTTATTTAGTTTCTAGATGGCCTAAATTTTATGTTGTGGTATAGTGTACACTGACCTGCATGTCAAATGCTTGGAGAATAAAGATGGCTGAAGTCCGTTTGAGAAGTTTTGTGTCGGAGTGACCTGTGTACTGGGTGACAGTGAGTGTCTTATGAAAATATGTTGATCCCAGAGCTAAAGTGACCCCCAGGCTGATTCAAGATGGCGGCCAAATGTGAGTGAAAGCTATATACACAAGATAAGACTCATACTTTCCTCCCAGATGCTCCTGTTCAGTCCCAGCGACTGTCCCATTCTGAAGCAGTGAATGGACTGAATGGGAGTGTCCGGAAGGTATGAGTCTTATCTTCCATTCTTTATCATGCCCCAATGGACCAATGAGGATTCTTAACTCCTGAAACACCCCTTTAAACTATTACGTGTAAGTACATTGAGATGATAGGGCAGGGAATGGCTTAATAAAACAACAGGTGCTGGCTGTTAGGATAGGAGATATGGCAGAACCCAGCGACTTAACCACCTCAAAGCTGATCGCTAGGATTCTCCTTCGTTACCTGATGACCTCCCAGTCTGATGCAGTCTTAATACTCCAATTAGGCCCTGCAAAAGGCATTGTGTAAAAGGAGTTTGGTAAAATGATAATACACCAAAATATACATATTCAGTTTCTCTATCAAGAATTAAAAATATGTAAAAAAAATAAATTGTTTTTAAATATAAAAAGTTATATTAAAAATTCAATTTATATTTTATGAGCAATCAAGCAATCACATATTCAAATCCCCAAAGAAGACTAAAAGTGAAAAAGAAAAAACTAAAATAAAAGTTTACAAAAATTATAGGGCAAAAATATTGGCCACTTAAGATACATACTGTGTACCACTGAATTTATAAAAGCACTTCTAAGAGGTGTATTATTCTATATTACTGGTGTCAAACACAAGGCCCGTGGCCTGAATCAGCCCATGACATCATTTTATGTGGCCTGCGATTGCACAGTGAAAGATGGTCACAGTACTATATTTTATACAGTCTTACAGTAACTTGACCCTTGGTGAAACTGAGTTTAACACCCTTGTAATATATTTTTCTATTTTCTTTTTTCCATTTGTGTATTCTCTATGTCTTGAACGTGTAATTATATCTCTTTTTGTGATTTAAAAAATTGTACCTTACTGTTTACTTGTTTGGATTTTATATAAAACAATATCATCACTAATATAAAGCCTGTCATATATTTTTGTTAATAAGAACATTTGTTTAGTCATGATAAAGCCTATGAATGTCTTTGCTAATGTTTTAGCTGTACCAAGTAATAGGTTTACCTCTTATTGCATCAAATGGCTCAAGGTTGTTTCTTCTGTATTATTTTTTCAAATCTCAAATAAAATATTTGATTTGTCTGTTAAGGTTTAAAGGATTAAATTACCATAGTATACTGCATGTCCTAGATGGTTAATGCCTCTAAAAAAAAATACATAATTCCAAAATTGCTGTTTGTTACCTTACCTCGAAAATTTGAATTAAAAAAGTCTTATTTACCTAAAATAAGGTTAACATCTTACCCCACAGAAAACATATATCAAAATCTGATGCAGCACCTTTCTGCTGTGTCTGCAAAGAACAAAAAGGTGGCTATACCTTCACAGCTCTATCCTATCATTTATATTAAAGTTCCAAGTACAGCTCACTTGGCAGTATTCAGACTTCCCAATTGACGTAAATATAGAGAGTTGTATATAGGCAGCCACCTCTGTGTTTTCTGTGAGCGCAGCAGAAAGCTGCTAGGTCATATTTTCCCAGATGGGAATACCTTTTAGCCACTGTTCATTTTCTGCCACCATTCAGCCTCCAATTCAATTTCCAATTGTTCTTCTCCCCATTAGTCTTCTCTTTTTGCTTCCTGGTCCAGACCTCAGTAAGTGATTGACTAAGTAGGTCTTCTTTCGGCTTAGATTAGTGGAGAAAGCAGAAAATGAAAATCAGTGGCAGCAGGAGAGTGGAGAGTTAATTAAAACTTCTTTTACATTTTTTTTATCAATGAGCTCATTCCATACATGGCGGGTGCTGGTTGTTAGATACAGGTACTGTGGCGACTGAATGATTATCAAAAAGGGTGCGATCAATTGTTGCCCCCAGTCACCCTCCCCCCATGATACAATTATAGCACTTGTGTTAGTACACCTATCAATACCAGGTATAATAAAAGGATATTAATTAAACGTTTACACTATATTCAACAGTGCAATAGTACTGCCGCATATAATACCAGAGGTGAACCAATCACATGTTCAAATTAAAAAGTTAAAAAACCTCCCATTTACCATTTAAAAAAATTAAAAAGTTACACATAACGGGTATTGTCATGTCTGTAAATTTCTGATCTATTAAAACATAACATAATTTATCCCATGCAGTAAACACTATAGAAGAAAACAAATACCAACATCAAAACTGTGGTTTTTGGCTATTTTGCATTCCCAAAAAATTAGGATACGAAGGACCTCATGTATGAAAGCTGTCTAGCAGTAAGACTGTTTTTTTGCCCATAGCAACCAGTCAGAGCTCAGTTTCCATTTTTCCAAGCACTATTTGAAGAGAAAGTTGAACTCTGATTGTTTTACTGCTAGCTTTACTGCTAGGCAGTTTTCATACATAAAGCCCAAAGTGATGAAAAAGTTGCATGTTTCTCAAAATGGTCACAATACCTCAAAGAAATCCACAGTTCCACAAATGAGGAAGGAATAATTCAATGCTACAAAAACAAAATCCAAAAATCCTCCAAAAAATAACACAAATCCCATAGAAAATAAACAGTTAACCCCTTAGGACAATCAGAACCCATGCATAATTCTACAAAGTGGGTATTCAAAAAGCATATCATAAAGATCTATCTGTCCATTAATCCTATAATACCCTTTGCCCACTAGACCCTGGTACACCCTAGGTACACAGTCCCTATCCCTAAGGTGTGTATACTGAAAAAAAACAGGTACATGGGAGAAAAAAACAGGACAAGGATATTCACACAGTACAGATAGACCAACAGAGAATATACTTAAATTCTGTCAGTATAGTGATACACATATGGTATATATTAGCAATACCAATCTCACCACAGAAAAGGCAAATGTCAAACAAGGATCACCAATTCATGATCTAGAGACTAAAAGTAGCTATTCAAGATAGACATAGATCAACAGGATATAAGCTCATTTTTATATATATTTTCAATTCATAGTATATATTGCTTGTGATCCCTGTAAAATGTCCTTATATGACCCTGCAGTTAAATAAAAAGGTAGAAGAGGGTCAGCAAAATGATGTATCAATAAAGAAAATTACACTTGAGGCTACTTCTGTGTATGATTGAATATTCAGGTCTGTGCTCACCAGGTCTTATAAGAAACTGAAAGTACTTTCTGTAGACGTTGATGCAATTTAATTGGTCATTATATGATCTGGATATTAAATCAAATGTGACTTCAAAGTTTCAGAGGTTTCCTCATGAGATGTCAAATCAAATAACTTGGAAAGAGGCATATGCAGTTTTGAAAGTTAATGTATCCTAATGCAGTTATTTACTTATAAATTAGCGTAAATAAAATGTGTCACAGCCTACAAACATTATGTGCAATACAAGCTGTGCTTTGGGAAAGGATAAATACACAAAACAGCAGTTTCTGAAGGTTTGCTGAAGGTACCAACTATAATAACATATGTTATTTAATTTCCAAACTGGAAATAAGCATATTTACTATAAATCACTGTCACTAGACACACTACTCTTTTCTTTTTCCACAAATTTCCATTTCACATAAGGTGTGGCCTTTGGATTTACGATCTAATTCTATTGCAAAATTCCACTGAAAACAATATCTGTATGTAACTGTATGGCATACAGTTTCTAATACATTGAAAACATTTCTACGCCTTACTAGCAGAATGGGTGGCTTTTACGATCTTCCTCTATTTCAAAGCTCAGGTTATGTGTATTACATTGACAAGAAGAAAGAGTAGGCTTCCACCTCTTAGGAAAAAGTGAAGAGTGACCAGAATTCCCTGGCAATTCGTCATGTATGTATGGCCCTTCATGCATTATGTATAGTGGTATCAGAGGAGGCTGGGTAAAAGAACAATAATTTTGGGTCCATGCTTACAGTTACCTTTAATATGACCTAAAAAAAAATTAAGACATTTCTCTGTTGCAGCCATCTTCAAAATTGCATGTGCACTGTGTCTTCTGCACAATATTTAAATTAAAGATAATTTAGAGAAGATTCTCAGTCAGCCATTTGTTACATTCCCCTCTGGCTGTGGTATTAAAGAAGTGAAGTAGTATAGAGTTGTTCTCTGTTTGAAAAACAAAATATGTTATTCAATAGTTTATTTTTGCAAAAGATCTGTCTATAGTGATTAGTAGCCTTGACACTAAAAGACACAAGTTATTTCACATGAAAGCAAAGTAGTTTTTGGTCAAGTGATATTTCTTATGTAAGAAATACATTAATCATAAACCTAATTCTTTTTCTTGGTGCAATTGTTTTATAATTTTATAGATATATACACCTACCAATTATAGCCTTGGGTTCTTACACCTGCTTGCCATATCTATAATGAACATCTTTCTGTGCATGCTTGTCAAACAGAGCTCCATTACTCTGTTTCTTTTGATGAACTAGTATACTGTAATTTGTCTTGTTGAAGGTTGCTATTCCTAGAGATGGGCGAAATGATTCTAACGAAGTGGGAAATTTTTTAGAAATTTTAGGGAAAACTTTGGTTCGAACGAAGGAAGTTTGGGTACTTCGGGGTGAAAAAGTGTGCTTTGATGATAAAATGGCTCGCACATGGGGTTACAAAA
>JAODAL010080927.1:0-12075 GCA_025379985.1 Phyllomedusa bahiana | reverse complement strand
GTCCCCCTCCCCCTGCACCAGCAGCTGCACAGCGAATGCGTGCAGCTTCTGAGTGACTCTGCTCAGCTGTTATAAAACGGCCACACATTGCCAGGGGCTAATCTCCGGGCAGGGAGGCAGGCGGCGCCCCCCTCGGGTGAGTGGAGCCTCGGCGCCCCGGACGATCGACCACCTCGCCCGCCCCTAGGTACGGTCCTGGGTTTATATGATAGACGGAGAGAAGCTGAGCTCCGTGATGTATAAGGCTATATGATAGAGGTAGAGAAGCTGAGCACTGTGATATTTAGGCTTATATGATAGAGGAGAGAAGCTGAGCTCTGTGATATATAGGGTTATATGATAGAGGAGAGAAGCTGAGCTCTGTGATATATAGGCTTATATGATAAATGAGAGGAGCTGAGCTCTGTGATATATATAGGGTTATGTGATAGAGGAGAGAAGCTGAGCTTTGTGATATATTGGGATATATGATAGAGGAGAGAAGCTGAGCTTTGTGATATATAGGGTAATATGATAGAGGGGAGAAGCTGAGCTCTGTGATATATAGGATTATATGATAGAGGAAGAGAAGCTGAATTCTGTGATATATAGGTTTATTTGATAAATGAGAGGAGCTGGGGCTCGGGTGTTTATAAAAGGGTTATATGATAGAGGAGATAAGTTGAGCTTGGGGATATATAAGGTTATATGATAGAGGAGAGAAGCTGAGCACTGTGATATTTAGGCTTATATGATAGAGGAGAGAAGCTGAGCTCTGTGATATTTAGGCTTATATGATAGAGGAGAGAAGCTGAGCTCTGTGATATATAGGGTTATATGATAGAGGAGAGAAGCTGAACTCTGTGATATATAGGTTTTTATTATAGAGGAGAGAAGCTGAGCTCTGTGATATTTAGGCTTATATGATAGAGGAGAGAAGCTGAACTCTGTGATATATAGGTTTATATGATAAATGAGAGGAGCTGAGCTCTGTGATATATAGGGTTATGTGATAGAGGAGAGAAGCTGAGCTTTGTGATATATTGGGATATATGATAGAGGGGAGAAGCTGAGCTCTGTGATATATAGGATTATATGATAGAGGAAGAGAAGCTGAATTCTGTGATATATAGGTTTATTTGATAAATGAGAGGAGCTGAGCTCTGTGATATATAGGGTTATATGATACAGGATAGAAGCTGAGCTCTGTGATATATTGGGTAATATGATAGAGGGAGAGAAGCTGAACTCTGTGATACATAGGATTACATGATAGAGGAGAGAAGCTGGGCTCTGTAATATATAGGGTTATATGATAGAGGGAGAGAAGCTGAGCTCTGTGATATATAGGGTTATATGATAGAGGGAGAAGCTGAACTCTGAGATATATAGGGCTTTATTATAGAGGAGAGAGTCTGAACTCTAATATATAGGTTTATATGATAAATGAGAGGAGCTGAGCTCTGTGATATAGAGGGTTATATGATAGAGGAGAAAAGCTGAGCTTTGTGATATATAAGAATATATGATAGAGGAGAGAAGCTGAGCTCTGTGATATTTATTGTTATATGATAGAGGGAGAGAAGCTGAACTCAGTGATATATAGGGTTATATGATAGAGGGAGATAAGCTGAGCCCTGTGATATACAGGGTTATATGATAGCAAATAGAAGCTGTAATCTGTGATATATAGGGATATATGATAGAGGGAGAGAAGCTGGGCTCTGTGATATATAGGGTTATATGATAGAGGATAGAAGCTGAGCTTTGTGATGTTTAAGGTTATATGATAGACGGAGAGAAGTTGAGCTCAGTGATGTATAAGGTTATATGATAGAGGTAGAGAAGCTGAACTCTGTGATATATAGGGTTATATAATAGAGGGAGAGAAGCTGAGCTCTGTGATATAAAAAGGGTTATATGATAGAAGAGAGAAAGAGCTCTGTGAAAATATAGGGTTATATGATAGAGGAGAGAAGCGAGCTTGTGATATATAGGGTTTTTATGATAAGGAGAGAAGCTGAGCTCTGTGATATATAGTGTTATATGATAGAGGAGAGAAGCTGAGCTCTGTGATATATAGTGTTATATGATAGAGGAGAAAAGCTGAGCTCTGTGACATAAGTCATCACCGTGAAGAAGTGACATGTCACTTCTCTCCCCCGCCGTACAATACGATAGTATTGTACTTCGGGTGAGATGAGATGTAATTCATAGTTCTCTAGGAGAGCTATATATTACCGTAATTGCGGAGTGCATTTTGGCCATATTAAAGCGTAAATACGTGGCGATATGAACATACCCCAAGAACGTGTGAACATATCCTAAGATTTTTTCTGCTTTTTACTCATATAAGTTTATATGATTTGTTGCTACATTTATATCACAGAGCTCAGCTTCTCTCCCTCTGTCACATCCAGTGCTCAAATAACTTAGCATAAACCACCTGACTGGTTCCATTTATAAGACAGTTAAAGTCCCCCTCTCCTCCCACAAAAACATATATAGTATTTACAGTTTGCTCTGTACACACACTTATACAGGGAAAGCTGTCAATTACTGTACGTTGGCAGGGATAAACAGGACTTCCACTGTCTATTAAGAAATCAGGATTTACTTTCCATTCTTTCAGAAATACTGCTCCAAATCATAGTAACCTATATATCAGAGCTCAGCTTCTCTCTCTATCACATTCTGCTTTGAGATAGGGTAGCACAAACTACGTGACAGATTCCCTTTAAATTCTGTTAAAGGGGTTTTGCCAGGAAGTTAGTTCCTTACCTCTTATCAGCTCAGGGGAGAATATAAACAAAGCATGCTGAGTCATGAACGGCTGCAGGGTGAGAGGGAGGGGGTGAGCAGAGAGCGAGGAAGCAGGGAGCATCTCAAAAGTTTACTCAAATAATAATATTACAACAGTGGATTCTCTAAACAGCAGAAAGACTCATACACTGCACTTTCTCCCCAGCCCCTTGCAAGCTCCTTCATGTTCCCTGTATCAGATAAAAGTACAAACACGCAAGCGCGGCCAGATCAGCTCCTTGTCCCGCTCCCCGGTCGTGTCTAATGTAAACTTTCAGGAAACTAAGGGGGACTGAACAATGCTGTAAGCTCTCACAGGCTTCACTTTTTGTAATCACATATATTTAGAAAAGTGATTAAATACCCATTTTGGAGGATCCCACGTCAACATTACATTGTGGCAAAACCCCTTTAATTTAACATGAGTTAAAGCAGCTGCCTAAGAGTAGGGAAACACTGGCATCAGTGAACTCAGCTTGTATATATGGTACATGAATGATGAGGCCAGAAATTGGCTACATGTTCACATGAGTTTGTGATATCAATGCTGGGGAATGTTTGGGCACCAGAGCTCTGGAGGCACCGGAATACTGGTGGCTGTAAAAGTGAGTTATTTTTTATTTTACAGCAGTCCCGGCCTTAAACAACCGATATGAAATGTAGGCAGAAAGTGAAGTCAAATAAACATTGCTGTTCTTTTTTTCTCTGCAAGGAACATGGACCCTCATATGATCTGCTTTCTAAAACTACTACATTATGTCTAACAGTCTAGGAATGCAAGAAGATCTTAGGTCCCAGCCCTAAGGAAATGTGACACGTTACTCAGGAAATTCTAACAACGTGACTGATGCAAAGGTCCTTTAGGCAGATGTAACCTTCATTTCTCTTTTTACAGAGAAATGCTGCATCCAGATATTTACAGAACGTCAATAGGCAAATGCTTTCAGTAGGGAAGATTCATGAATACTTTCTAAGGCTAGAGCCATACAGCATAGGACAAAAAACTCAGAGAAAACCAAATCCTAAAACCATTCATAAAACTGAGCTTTTTGTCAAGTTCTTGTCAAAAAAACGCTGTAAAACCAACCGCTTTTAGTTTTTTGATGCGTTTGTGTCACTTTTTTGGCAAAGCTTTCTGGAAGTTTTTGAACTGATTTCAGTCCGTGTAGTAATGTATGTACAATTTTAACTCCCCTGGGTGGTTTTTCAGCGGAAAAGTTGACAAAAGCCACCCAAAACCCACCCGGCGGTTTACATAGACTTTTGCAGTAAATTTTCCGCTGGACAAAGTCGGTTTTTACAACATGTTCCTAAATCCGCCGGCGCCAGAAAGCGAGCAGAAAAAAAACCGACCTGTGTAGACTACAGATTGTTTTTGTATTAAAGTCTATGTGAATGTTATTCACTCGGATTTTCAGCGGTTTCAAAATACAAAAACTGCCGAAAATCCATCTATTTTTGTGTGCTGCGTAGACATAGCCTAACACTTAGACAGAGTAGGAATACACTAGAGTCTAAGGCTATGTTCACACAGCTTAAAATGGGACGTATTTCAGTCCGTACTGCGCGAATTACGGCTGGAATACGTCCCAGTCATTACGGTAATCCACAGATCTCATAGAGAACTATGGATTACATCTCCTCTCCCTGCTCGGCAAATCCGCTGCGGGGGGAGATAAGTGACATGTGATTTTCTAGCGGCGTATACGCACTGCTAGTAATGATAGTCTATGGGCCGGCGAGGTGCCCGCTTCCGCCCCCGCTCCCGCCCAGCCCCCCGTTCACATGGCGTAATTGCGTGTGAACATAGCCGTGAATAAGCCGTGTGAACATAGCCTTAAAATGTGCCACATTTATCAATGTCTAATAAATAAGGCGCATGTTTAGACAATACTGTTTACACCATTTGGTAGTTGGCTTAGTTTATGCCAAGAAGTGCACCATGTTGGTTCACAACGTTGTATGTTAAACCATGTCCTTTTCTAGAAAGCTACATAGATTTTATCTAAGCCGTGTCCTTGTGTGGTATACAGCATGTTTGCCAGAATTTTGGTGCAAATATGTCAGTACTCTTGGACAATTGCCAAAGTAGATGTGTTCAAATGTCTCAAATGTTTTTTCTTACGTGGTGTTTGTTCTTACTTTGAGTGGATATTTTTGGTCAGTGGCATTTTTTTCCAATAACGCATACTACAGGTGTGATGATTTTTTTTAAGGTAAATTGTGGCACTATTCTCCTTTTGACCTCTATTACTTTTTCTCCTGTTTACAGAAAAGCATGTGTGTTGTTTTTTGTTTTTTTTGCTGTTTTTCTGCTTTTGTGTTTTTTTTCACATAAAAAATGAGGTTCAGAAAGATATAAAAGGTAAAAGATATCTCCTGAGTTCTTCACTCTTCGACTACTTTCTATGGCTAATATGGTCCAACATTATACCACAAGATTCAGAAAGGAAATCACATAAGGCAACATGTATGAATCCCGCCACGTCGGAGCGCATGTTTCCGACAGTTTTCCGGCGAAATTTACGCCTGATTTATGTCGGTGCCGAGGTGCGCTCATACACACCATGTAAAGTCCGCCGCGCCTCGTCAGTGTGTGGGGCGCAGTGCGGGACTGAGGCGCAGTGCGGGACTGCAGCTAAGATTCGCCGCCCGACGTAGTGCGATCATACATGCCGTGTAAAGTCCGCCGCGCCTCATCAGTGTGTGGAGCGCAGTGCGGGGCTGCGCCTAATATTCACCGTCCGAGGAGGTGCGCTCATACATGCGGGGAAAAGTTCCCTGCGCCTCGCCAGTGTGTGGGGCACAGTGCGGGACTTAGGCGCAGTGCGGGACTGCACCTCACATGTATTCCGATTCGAGACAGGCTAGAAAACAGCGAGAAATCATTAAAGATGTCCGTGCGGCATGAAGTATGAATCAAAAAATCGCCATTATAAAGGCATAAAACATTCTCTGAAAAAGAGCTCAAACCTACTAAAAAAAAATACATAAATCAAATCACCTTCCCCATAGAACTCTATGAGAAGGTAGCTCAGCCGCTGATTGGCTAAGCAGGACAAGCCCCTCTTCCCACCAACCAATCACAGTACTAGAATATTTCCCATAGACAGTAATAACTTTTAGGGCGCCCTTCTATCGCGCCCTTCTTTCTCCATTCAAAATAGACGCACAACATATGATTGGTGGATTCATATCTGCCGCCCGGGCTCAACCAATCAGCTCTTTTTTGCCTTTTTTACTGTATTTTGAACTGCCCGCCTTTGAATTTGATTGGTCTATACGTCTCCATAGCGTATAATGGGTTCCCTTGTCGCTCCATATTCTGATTGGCTGGTTTCTGCCGACTAATGAGAAGAGCTTAAACAATTTGAATTACTGTATTTCCCGGCAATTCTCTATATCCCAATTCCTGATGTAGCGCCGGTCTCGGCAACAAACGCGTTGTTAGGGATTTGATTGATTTCTGTTTATAGAAGGTTTCAGCTCTTTTTCAGATAATATTTTACACCTAATAAAAATGATTTCTTTTAAACATACTTCCATGCCGCACGGCGCTGAGAGCCAGATTGCATTGCCCCGATCTGGCCCTAGGGCTACAATGGAGAAGTAGCTCGCGCTCTGATTGGCCGAGATAGCCAAGCCCCCGCTACTTCAACCAATCAGCTCTTTTCTGCATTTTTACTGTATTTTGAACTGTCCCGCCTTTGAATTTGATTGGTCAATACTTCTCCATAGGTTTTAATGGGTCACTGTCGCTCCTATTCTGATTGGCTGGTTGATGCCGACCAATGAGAAGAGCTTAAACAATTTGAATTACTGTATTTCCCGGCAATTCTCTATATCCCAATTCCGGATGTAGCGCCGGTCTCGGCGACAAACGCGTTGTTAGGCATTTGATTGATTTATGTTTTTAGAAGGTTTCAGCTCTTTTTCAGAGAATGTTTTACACCTAATAAAAATGATTTTTTTAATCACACTCCATGCCGCACGGCGCTGAGAGCCGAGATTTCATTGCCCCGATCTCTGCATAGACTACAATGGGACAAGTAGCTCGTGCTCTGATTGGCCCGGGATAGCCAAGCCCCCGCTAGCTCAGCCAATCAGCTCTTTTCTGCCTTTTTTACTGTATTTTGAACTGTCCCGCCTTTGATTTTGATTGGTCAATATATCTCCATAGATTATAATGGGTCGCTGTCGCTCCTATTCTGATTGGCTGATTTTTCCCGACCAATGAGAAGAGCTTACAGAATTTGAATTACTGTATTCCCGGCAATTCTTTATATCCCAATTCCTGATGTAGCGCCGGTGACGGCGACAAACGCGCTGTTAGGGATTTGATTGATTTATGTTTATAGAAGGTTTCAGCTCTTTTTCAGAGAATATTTTACACCTAATAAAAATGATTTTTTTAAATCATACTCCATGCCACACGGAGCTGAGAGCCGAGATTTAATTGCCCCGATCTGGCCATAGACTACAATGGGACAAGTAGCTCTGATTGGCCGAGATAGCCAAGCCCCCGCTACTCCAACCAATCAGCTCTTTTCTGCATTTTTACTGTATTTTGAACTGTCCCGCCTTTGATTTTGATTGGTCAAAATTTCTCCTTAGGTTATAATGGGTACCTATCGCTCCTATTCTGATTGGACAAGATTGCCAAGCCCCCGCTAGCTCAACCAATCAGCTCTTTTCTGCATTTTTTACTGTATTTTGAACTGTCCCGCCATTGAATTTGATTGGTCAATACTTCTCCATAGGTTTTAATGGGTCCCTGTCGCTCCTATTCTGATTGGCTGGTTACTGCCGACCAATGAGAAGCGCTTACAGAATTTGAATTACTGTATTTCCCGGCAATTTCCAAGATCCTAATTCCTGATGTAGCACCGTTCTAGTTTTTTGGAAAGTGATTTTTTTATTTTTATTAAATAAGGTTTGAGCTCTTTTTCTGATAATGTTTTACGCCTTTATAAAGGCGATTTTTTTGGAATCATACTCCATGCCGCACGGCGCTGAAAGCCGAGATTTCTCTTGCGATCTTCTATGTTTCCTCGCATGTTCCGTTCTTGCTTCACTTCGCCTCCGCCGACCCACGATCGTACATGCCTCGGAGTTTTTGAGCGTGCCGCGTCCCGCCCCAGAACACCCACACCGCGCCCATTACACGCCCCTTCATGTGAGGCGCAGCCGAAAGTGGCGAACGCTGCGCCTAACACCGCATCCCTGCGTCCGACAGCGGATTCAGGGCCGGTGAGGCGCAGGATACGCCAGAAAACTGGCGTAAATCCCGTTCATACATGTCGGCCATAATCTATGAATCGCATCACTTGTTAAGGACAAAAAAAAGTCACTAAAAAGACATGCACTTAAAAAGATTATGTTGTATAAATGCCATGCAAAGTGCATCATAAAAATGCACACAGCAATAAGTAAATGCATGCAGTTTCTGGAGTGTTAAACACAAAAAAAAAAAGCCACAAAAAAATCGGGATGAAAAGCCATAGGTAATAATGGTTTAAAGCTGCATCATCTCAGCTCTACGCCTAAGATCCTTTTTAACAATATTTTTTAACTTTCCCCTCACAGTAGGTATGAAATGTATCTAACGTTAAATAAGTTTTGGGACGGAAATTTTCTGCACCCAAATGATAAAAATGCTAAAATGAAAAAATTTTGTATTAAAATACCATTTACAATCGCTTTCCTGTTTTTGGGGTAAGACAAGAAATATTAGTTAAAGGGAAACTGTAAATAGGTTATCCCCCCCTTGCGAGGGCACACAAGCTAGTTCGACCTGCTTTTTTCCACACGGTGTCCCTTATTTTTTAAGATGCGATTTTTTGGGGGCATTTACCCCTCAAATTTTACATGAGTAATAAAATAATTTTATTTCTATGGGTCAACATATTCCGCAGCACTTTACAAATTAAAGGGTAAACAACAGTCTTTTACACATTAAAAGAATTACAAATGAGACACAAGGGGAGGGCCCTGTCGTGAGAGTTACAATTTTTAGGTGTTAGACATGCCCACCAAAGGCTAGCCCCCCCCCACTGACATTTATTCATATCTTTACTTTTTCAAAGAAATAGGTTATCGTTGAGGTGGGCGGGCAGCCTTAGATGGGGGGGTTTAAAAAAAAACACTCTTTGAATGCTTTTTGGGCTAAAAATACAGATTGAGCATTAAATACAAAAACTAAGCATCTTACAGAATATGGGACACAAACACGGAAAAAGAGGTCTACACTAGTTTCTCTCCCTCATTCAGGAAGGCATAATCTATGTGACAGATTTTCTTTTAAAAAAAAAGGGTGAAAATCCCCCAACACCAAGTTATAAAGAAAATCCAAAGGCCATATGTATGAATGCTGCCTAGCAGTAAGACTGTCTATGTTGCCCTTAGCAACCAATCAGAGCTCAGCTTTCATTTTTGCAGAGCACTATATGAAATGAAAGCTGAACTCTGGTTGGTTGCCATGAGCAACAAAGAAAGTCTTAGGCTAGGTTCACACGGCTTAATTGCGGAACGTAATTACGCCCCCCCAAAATTACGCCGTGTGGCCGGGGGCGGGAGCGGGGGAGGGAGCGGGGGGCCGGGCACCTCACCGGCCCATAGACTTGCATTACCAGCGGCGTGTATACGCCGCTGGTAATTCACATGTCAATTATCTCCCCCCTCGGCGTATTCGCTGAACAGGGAGAGGAGACATAATCCATAGTTCTCTATGAGAACTGTGGATTACCGTAATGACTGGGACGTTTTCAGCCCGTAATTTGCGCACTCCGGCGCTTAATTACGAACTGAAATACGTCCAGTTTTAAGCCGTGTGAACATGGTCTTAGGGCTAGACAGTTTTCAGACATAAGGCCCCTAAACTTTAATAGGCTAAGATTAAAATCCAAACGTCCACCCTCCTTTAGAAATATTAGCAGTTGGCTATTTATAGGTGATGTGGATGAGTAATCAGTACTGAGCCCCAGCTTTGGGCCCATAATTAACCCAGCCTTATATAAAACCAGAACTCTAAGCAAGTGATGTGATGGTGGAATGGCTTCCTCTACTGACACTATTGTATATTTTAATCCTGCAAGGTCATCTGGGTGTCTCCATACTGAAGTAATACCTAACCATAAAGAAAACACTACTTCATAAGTTATAATGCAGCAATCCATCCCCCCCTTAGAAATAGATCATACCAAAATATAATAGGTAAAACATACAAAATGCTGTGCCTTGTAGAAAATGTCACAAAGCAGATGGCGGCAGCTCTATGTGACCCAGTGATGCTGCTTTGTGGTGAGGAGGGCCTGTGGGCACCTCTGGTTCGAGGGCCCGGTCGCAAGTGCAACTGTAACCCCTGTAGCTACATCACTGGTGACCACCCTGATAAGGGTGATTCTGACAGGAACCTAACTCTAACCTTTATATCTCCCTGCAGTCATAGATACACATGAACTGATATCACTAAGAGCAACAGATAAAGACACAGAGGGTGAGAAAGAAACAAATGTATGAAATAGAATATATAGTATCAATATGTGCAGTAAGGGCGACATGTATGATCTAGGCGCATAGAGGTCATTTCACTAGTTTTAAAAGAAATGTAAAAAAGCGGCAGAAGTATCCCCGGTCTTTGATTTGGAGTTTTCTATTCCAATCGCAACTTGGGCTCGGGTAAACCTTTTTAACTATCGGGCTTTCAGCAGCGACGTCAGTTTTTCCGTCCTCCATCAAAAATATAAATCGTACAGTTGTGGTGCGACACCCCCAGAATGCCCTCACATCTTAGGCATGTTACAAACTGCCGCAGGCACCACAAAATGCAACTAATTTTGGAGTGCGTCTGCTCATACATCTAGAGAACAGGGCTGCAGCAGTTTTTGGGCTAAAAGGGACACCAGAATACGGTGCAGCACCATACATACATTTTGCTTGGGATTTTCTGACAAATATTTTGCCCTTTTTTTTGGCAGGTGGGGGCGGCTTTTTTCGCATTTGCAGTCATCCACCCCCCTTCGCACCCAATAAAAACCCAAGTGTACCAAATGTAACAAAAATTCACCAACCTTAGGCAACTGCCAACCCCCCCCGTTAATGGGGTCCCCCCCGCCACCCCGGCAGATTTGGGCGAACCTCCCGCCCCAGCAGCAGGTTCTTTTAAATGCGGCCCCGGGGAGTACCGTCAGGACCTACTCGGGGTCCCGCTTCACCCCCCCGGCGATTTCACTGATTGTGGGGCCGCCCGCACATCAGTAAGCATCTGCACGCCCGGCAGCTCCCGTACGGGGAAAAGGGCAGGGGTGCGCTGTACATACGATAAGCGTCGCAGGGGGTGTACGCGCGCTGCACCACATCCCCCCGCGACGCTGAGGGGATCGTCAGGAGCTGACTTCTGGTAAACCTGGGGAGGTGAGTTTTTTATTATTTTTTTTTTTATACTACTGGGGCATTACCTGGGTGCTAGGGGCAATGCCCCGGCTACTGGGGCCGGGGCCCCATACAGGGGGGAAAATCCCGTCTCCCATGGGGCCCGTGGGGTAAGGGCCCGCCGCAGGGTGATCCCCTGGCAGGGGAAGGGTTAGGCCTTCAACCTGCCGGGGCCGGCCCCACGCTGACGTAGCGGCGCGGGACGTCACTTTTACCGCGCCGCCTATGCAGGGCGGCAGTAGGAGGCGGGGCAGCTCGGACGGCAGGACCCAGGGTCGTAAGTGGCTGATTTTTTTTTTTTTTTTTTAATTAATATAAGGAAAATGGCCCTGACTCCTGGCTAAACTAAAGGGGCCTGGCTACCTGGCTAGAACTAAACCCCGCACCTGGCTAAACTAAAGGGGCCCTGGCCCCCGGTAAAATAAAGGGGGGCCCCGCCCTGCATAAATAAAGGGGCCCCCCACCTGGCTAAACAAAGGGGGCCCGGCTAGAACAAAGGGGGCCTGGCACCCGGCATAAAAAAAGGGGGGCCCGGCTACCTGGGTATAAATAAAAAGGGGGGCCCCGACTACCTGGGTAAACAAAGGGGGGCCCCGGCTACCTGCTAGAACTAAAGGGGCCCTGGCTACCTGCAGAACAAAAACCCCCCCTCCTGCTAGAACTAAAGGGGGGCCCGCTACCTTTGGGTATTAAAGGGGCCCTGCTACCTGGCTAAAAATAAAGGGGGGCCCGGGTACCTGGCTAACCCCAAAAGGGGGGCCCGCCCCACCTTTAACCCAAAGGGGCCCCGACCTCCCAAAACCCAAAAGGGGGGCCCCGACCCCTGTAACCCAAAGGGGGCCCTCTCGCTAAGCTAAAGGGGGT
>JAODAL010080926.1:0-12075 GCA_025379985.1 Phyllomedusa bahiana | reverse complement strand
TGAATTTGGGTATGTATCAGCATCATATTATAATTTTTTCATTATATTCACTGATTACCTACAGTTCGATAATTTAAGTCAGCTGAGGACAGTGAATGTTGTACCCCGAAATTTTTGGCCCAGTATTTAAGCCCCTATTAACCTATGCATGTCTCTTGTATAGTAATTACTCTGGGAAATTTTGAGAACTAAGGCGAACGTCCCGTCACAACAACTTGCTATCTATATAAATGTGAGTATATGGGGTGGTGACGAGGGGCCATTGGAGGCATTTAAGGGAAGCAGAGACGATTTGCTCTGTATCCCTCTTATCCTGGGTGCCAGCATACCAAAGGAGCTGCGGGGAGTATCATACTTATACCTGACAGCACCTAAGCTAAGTATCAGTCTCCCTATTGAACTTGAATAGGAAGTATATGTATTTAAGACAGGTTGTATATGCGTTGTATATAGCGTACTCTTTTTTCCACAGCGAGAGTTTTTTGAATCCCCTGATGAACCCTAAAACTGTACGGGGGAAACGCGTCGGGATAGCTGGGATTTAAGGTGTTTATACACGTATATAGTGATATTATCTGTCACAAAAGCGGAGCCGTCCTTTATCGGGGCGATTACTCCACTGATGGATAGTACACAATATGCTGTATCATCTAGGTATGTAGTGGTAATTTATAGGGGTCTAGATTGCACAATTTTAGATAGTCTAGTAAAAGTTATGTTTTAACAGGGATTATAATTTGCAGTGATATAAATAGTATATTAGTATAGTCAAAGCTCCACAGACACATGGTGATTATAGTAACACACTTCACTGCTGTCACATCGTACTGACCACAGATCAGCCTCACCTCTGCTCTCCTCAATCTGTGTAGAGAGCAGGAGGGAGCAGGCACACACAGGGTTAATCCAGGCAGCACAGCTACACAGACACAGAAGCCAGAGCCCCTCCCCCTCCCTTCCCTACAGAAGCATACTGTGCGGAAGGGGCTCTGTGCTCTGACCTGTATTGAGAAGCTGATGAGTCACCAGCACTGACAGTCAGTGAGATAAAAATGAACAGGTCAGCTGCTATAGTGATTGGAGAAGCTGATGCACTCCTACTACCAGGGATAACTCAAAATCAGTAGGACATTTGTAATGAACATATATTGCAAAGCTGCTTGTTTTTTAAAGATCTTTTCATTAAAACCCAATCATTGTAGCGAGACAACCCCTTTAACAATGAAAATCCATGGCATTTCTGCAACAAAATACGTATGCTATAAACGTAAGAATATGTAGCCTCCTCATCTTTCTGTGCAGAAAATGTCCACAACATATGGATGGTATGTTCAAAATCCCATGAACATACATTGTACTGTAATTTGCAGCCGATTTTCAGTGCAGGATCTGCATCACAAATCTGAAGCAAATCTGTCACATCTGGATTTAGACAAATACTTCATCCCCCGATTGTGGAGTGCACAAGAGGATTATAGTGCCTCCACCTAAGATAAATGAATGGTCTGGCTTTAGTCAAACATATTACATAATTAGGGGAGCGAGTGGTAGAGGATAAATGAAGAAATCAAATTCGTTAGGCAGGATTATACACTCAAGCTCAAAGAGCAAGAAGGTCTCGTTAACCCTTTAACAATGTGACCCCCGGTGAAATTTCGGAGACTATTTTGCTTTGAATTTACAGGAACGGTACATGAGCAGAGCTGACATTTGTGCCCATACATTTCTGCTGGATCTGCTCACAATCTAAAGCTGCCCACATGCATAGCAGTGTTCGGTGAATGTATGACTCCTTTTACTTCACATTACTGTGGAGAACAATTTTAAAAACATTTTCATCAATATTGTCCTGTCAAACTTAGGAAAATAAGCCCATATATATTTAGGGCCACATGTATGAAAACTGTTTAGGTCTTAAACTCACTTTTTTGCCCATAGTAAAAAATTGAGTTAACTATGGGCAAAAAAGTGAGTTTTAGACCTAAACAGTTTTCATACATGTGGCCCTTAATGTTCATCATGACAGACAGCTATATAAAAAGAAAGGCTAAAAAAAATTATAACATTTTAAATTTCCAATCTTATAAAAAAAATTAATCTGACTTTTTTTCCCAGTAGAGAAACATTAAAATCTTGGCACAAGTCAAACTAATGTTCTGATTTTATGCAGTAGGTGACGTCATATCATTGCGGGGCCAAGTCTTTTGCTGGGCACTCTAATTTTCCTTTTTCCTCTAGCTATATGTGATACAGTTTCCTCCTACTGTCTTTTTATGTGACATAGAAACCTTGCATCCTACCTTACTTAAAGGGGTATTCTCACCACATTGATTAACTTTAAAGGGGTTGTCTCACTACACTGATTCATCTCACCTCAGTCCTGTTTTTTTGGTTTCACTTTGAATTCAGGGGCGTGTTTACTGGCTTCCACTAGGCTGCAGTAGAAGCCAGATCTGTAGTTATAGCAATCAGTGCTGGCAGCCTATCAGGAAAGATCAACAGGTCTGTAGCTATAGCAACCTCAGGGGATATCTCAGAATAGGTAGGATACTGTTAATGGACATTAAAGTGACTTGTTTTTGCAAGATCTTTAACATAAAAAGCAATTCTTGTAGTGAGACAACCCCTTTAAACATGTAGATAAAGGTACAAAAAGATTATTACCAAATACATTGCTGTTCTGATTTTCTTCCTTTCAAAGTAAGAGCAGTTCTTATCTCCTGTCCTTGTTTACAGAAGGTTTCCTAGATTACCAACCACCTCTTGGTGCTCTTGCAATGGATGGGATGGTGAGGTCACTCCCTGCTGTGTCTTATCAGCAGAACAGAAGCTTGTTGGTTATTGACAATTTTAATTCTTTAGAGCCCTGTGACCTTGTGCCCTGCTGTTAAAACCTCTCCATCACCAATGTTCCTCAAAAAGGCTCAGCGGGAATAGCAGAGTTGAAATGTCAGTCCTGCTGTAGAACCACTCACAGCCTGACCAGGAAGTCGGAACCTAAAGCTGGCTGTGAAGAGCAGACTCTGTGAAAGAGCCTGATGAGAAAACCTCTCATTGGCCTACACAGTGCAAAGGACGGACACCTCATCTATATCCATTTTGCATAGCAGGCTAGCTTTTTTACATAAAATGGAAAGTAATCCCCTACCTGATACATGTAAGCGGCAAACAACAATGAAAACAGCTCATCTGTGTTAAACGTTACACTCTTGCAAGCATGCGGTTCAGGGTGCAATCCCTCGGTCCAGTTTCCAACAGCATGTAAGATAAAGACGAACTGGCTCCAGCAACGAACGTCTAATAGATGGAGAAAAAATATGCAGGTGCAGACCGGGCTGAGTTAATAAAACGTATTCACTTGTTTATTCATTCCATTTTAAAAGCCAACATGCACATACAACGAGAGACCCTCCATGTACGGTGCCTGTACTGAATGGGACTAATCCGCCGATGCGTTTTGGGTCACGTGACCCTTACTCATGGCTGATTCTCATTAGTTAATGTCTCCCTTATATAGGACCTTCTATACAAAACGTAAGTGCCTATCAATTAAAACCTTGTGACATAACAAACATAACAAATATATACAACATCTATCCCATCTGTATAGACCTACTACATTTAAAGGTACCTATAATTTAATAATGATATTGTATATCTTGACGTATGTTTAACCCCTTAGGTGCACGAGTGTCGAGGTGGAAGATCCACCAGGCCTCCCTGGCTAGGAGTTTCCTATGTAGATCTCCCCCTCGCACTGTTCGATGCACCTGTTCTATTCCGATCACGGAAAGTGATGCTAGATCTCCTCCGTGCACTTCAAAGAAGTGTTTGGACACACATGACGTTTTGAATTGATCCTGTTTGGCCGCATCAGACATGTGTCTTCTGATGCGGACTTTAAGGGGGCCAGTCGTACATCCGACATATTGAATTTTGCAGCTTTCACAAGTTATTAAATAGATGGTGTATTGGTATTACAATTGATGAAACCTTTGATAGTGAAAGTCTTATTGTTGGAATAGGACGTAAACACAGTGGTTCTCTTCACATATTTGCACATTTTGCATATATTATGTCCACAACCGTGGAACCCTGTTACTTCTAACCACGTGTTTTGTACTGCCCTATTAGTAACAAACAGACTGGGAGAAATACGTGAACCTATAGTGGGAGCTTTCCTTGATACAAATCTAATATTATGGTTCAACATACGTTTAATTGATTTGTTAACAAATAAAATCGGCAGGTGTGTTTTAATAATATTCACAATTTGTATTGGCGACTATAATTAGTTGAAAAAGTTATTATATCCTCTTTGGGGGTGTTATTTTTAGACTTTTTTAAAAACAGCTGTCGTCTCTCCATTTTATCTACTTTCGCTACTGCTCTATCTAGAAGCCATTGTGGAAAGCCTCTTTCCTTAATTTTATCACAAATGTTGTTTTGTTGTAGCAAATATTTCACTTCAGTACTACTGTTTCTTTTTGCTCTAATGAGCTCTCCCATTGGCATATTTCTTACTACATGTGTAGGATGACATGAGTTTGCCCTAAGGATTGAATTCTTATGCATTGGCTTTCTATATGGTTTGAAATTGATCTTCCCATCTTTTCCTCCTATCAATGTTACATCCAAATAGTTAAGGGTATCTATCTGATGTTCAAAAGTAAACCTCAAACCCATTTGGTTATTATTGATATATGTAATGAAATTTTTTACGCTGTTATCATCTCCTAACCAAATGAAAACCAAATCATCAATGTATCTAGAGTACCATTTGATACAATTCACGAAAGGCTGCTCTGGATTGAAGAGGAATTTTTCCTCCCAGGAAAACATATAAATGTTAGCCAGGGAGGGTGAAAACCTGGCTCCCATAGAAGCTCCTGAAATTTGATAGAAATATTGTCTGTCAAACATGAAAAAATTATTAGCAAGCAAATATTCCACTGCCAAAATCAGAAAGCTTTGTTTTTCTTTTGAATAATTGCTGAATCGATTCAAAAAATCCCGGAGGACTGGGAGGGCCTGGTCATGTGGGATGCTGGGGTATAAAGCCACCACATCACAAGACAACCAGGTCCCCCCAGCCGGCCAAGTATACGATTCCAAAGAATAAACCAATTGTTTAGTATCCCTAAGGAAGCCAGGGATTTCCCTAACCAAAGGTTGTAACTGTATGTCGACCCATCGTCCCAGCTCCTCATTTAAGGAACCAATGCCTGAGACGATGGGCCGAAATGGTGGTGGAAAGACCCCCTTATGCACCTTAGGGAGTGCATGGAAAATCGGCATTATGGGATTGATTACATTCATTTTGTCTGCAATGTGTGACGAAAGTACACCCATTTTAACTCCTTGCTCTAACACATAATTCAACTGTTTCCTGCTGTTGGCTGTGGGATCATTCTGTATGCGTTTGTATTTGGATGTATCTGATAGTAGAAGATTCAACTCCCGTTGGTAAAGATCTCTATCTAAGAGGACAACTCCCCCACCCTTATCAGCTTGTTTTATTATTAGCCTGTCATTATCCTGTACATTTTTTAGGGCTTTCTGTTCTTGTGGGGTAAGATTTTTAGTCCCTATTGATTGTGGATTTGTATTAACCTGATGATCCAATTCTAATAAATCCTCCTCTATCCTATCTTGGAAAATTTCCATTGTGCTCAATCTTAATCGGATAAAAATATTCATTACGGATAGAGAAGGAATTGGTGAGTTCCTTCTGAATTGTTACTACAGACTCACTTTGCAACTGTCTCAGGCTAGTTATGCTAATTAACTCTTTAAATTCTGGGACAATATCCTCAAACATCTCTTCTACTTCCGTATCCCTATGTATCTTTTCACTATCCTCCACTGCCTTAGATCTAAATTTAGAAAAGTGATTCTTGACGGTGATTTGTCGTACCAGTCGGTTTACATCTAATAGCGTCTGATATACGTCAAAATCAAAAGTGGGGGAAAAACCCAAACCCTTATTCAATACAGACAATGCATCCTCAGACACTATTTGTCCTGAAAGGTTTATAACCGATGATAAATTCAATATGTCAGATGTACGACTGGCCCCCTCAAAGTCCGCATCAGAAGACACATGTCTGATGCGGCCAAACAGGATCAATTCAAAACGTCATCTGTGTCCAAACACTTCTTTGAAGTGCACGGAGGAGATCTAACATCTCTTTCCGTGATTGGAATAGAACAGGTGCATCGAACAGTGCGAGGGGGGAGATCTACAAAGGAAACTCGTAGCTAGGGAGGCCTGGTGGATATTCCACCTCGACACTCGTGCACCTACGTCAAGACATACAATATCATTATTAAAATACATAATTAAATTATAGGTAACTTTAAATGTAGTAGGTCTATACAGATGGGATAGATGTTGCATATATTTGCTATGTATGTTTGTTATGTCACAAAGTTTTTAATTGATAGGCACTTACATTTTGTATAGAAGGTCCTATATAAGGGAGACATTAACTAATGAGAATCAGCCATGAGTAAGGGTCACTTGACCCGAAACACGTCGGCGGATTAGTCCCATTCAGTACAGACACCGTACATGGAGGGTCTCTCGTTGTATGTGCATGTTGGCTTTTAGAATAGTGAAGAAATCAGGCGATACCTTTTAGAGGCTAACTGAGTATATTTGATAGTCTATCAAATATACTCAGTTAGCCTGTAAAAGGTATCGCCTGATTTCTTCACTATTCTACTACTTTCTATGGCTAACACGGTACAACATTATACTACTAGCATGTTGGCTTTTAAAATGGAATGAATAAACAAGTGAATAAGTTTTATTAACTCAGCCCGGTCTGCAACTGCATATTTTTTCTCCATCTATGAGATGTTCTTTGCTGGATCCGGTTCGTCTTTATACTACCTGATACATGTGTACAAGCCCTGACACAGATTCTTAGGTTTTGGCTTGCATGGTCATTTCCTAGACTGGGATTTTTTCTAAAAAATTTAGCTCTTCTACTGGGAAAATACACATAGATCAATAGGTCAGTGAATACTTTTCTTTATTACACAGATAAAGTCACCTAAGAGTTAGCAGACCCTACCAGACCGCCACCAGTAATCCACCAAGATCAAGTAGGATTTTCTTCAAGTCAGAAGACTCCATATAATAATAGGAGATTAACAAACTTGAGACATGAGCCATTTTTACTTAATTTTCTCATGCAAATCTTATGTAGAAGAATCAAGTAATGAAAATCTCATGACATAAATATATTGATGCAGTTTGTAAAATCACAACAATATAACATGTGAACCCCTTTCCACTGCAGGGATTTTATTTACATTGCCACAACTTTTTTACTTTTCCATCTACACAGCCATTTACATGACAAGATGTACTTTTTATAGCTACCATTTACTGTACCATCCTACATACTAGGAAACCCCAAATAAGTTGTGTGGTGGAAGGTGAACAAAACACAAAACTGGGCAGGGTTTTTTGTGGGGGTTATTTTTATGGAGTGCTTATGGTATAAATGACATGTTTTCTATAATTCTGGGATACGTGTGGCTTTTTGATCTCTTTTGACACCAATTGCTTGGGAACGGGAGGGTAGGTGACCAAAAAAACACAATTTTGGTGTTGGGTATTTTTTTTTTCAAATAGTTTGGACTATTAGGCCTCGTTCACATGGCTTATTTCAGAACGTATTTACATCGGATTGCCGATCGTAAATACTTTCTGAAATCAGTTGAAAATCAGTTGCAAATAAGTGCCACTAAGTGTGGCCCGTATTTGTAACTGATTTCCCGACGGATTCACCATCTCCATTCATTGTAGGTGGTGAATCCGTCCGTAAATAATCGACATGCACATTGTTTTTCCGTCCGGATTGCCGTCGTCAATCCGCGGCGGCAATCCGGCACGGAAATACGCGTCGTGTGAACGACGAGCCGTATTTTCTATTGAAATCAATAGAAAATAGGCTGTTACTTATTTCTGACTGATTTACCGACGGATTGACGATCGTCAATCCGTCGGCAAATCCGCGGCGAAATAAGCCGTGTGAACGAGGCCTTACAGATACTAAAAAACAAATTATGCTAACCTGTTTACTAGATTCTAGGCGTGGTCTACCATTTCAAGTCGCATGGTTTAAGACCTCCATCATAAGGAAACCACTGTGGTTCTGTGATAGAGCAGGCAGAGCTGAGCCGATCAGTTCATAGTTTTGTTGTGAAAAGATTCATTATAAGTTGTAATTTATTAATTGAAATGCCTGCTCATTTTAATGATTAGGAGTCCAGTGAGTGGCCTCACTTAGTTATTGACTTACTTCTTTGTAAACACCTATAGCCACAGAGACCACTGTACAAGAAATAAAAATCAGATCTTAATTCAGCCAATACCATAAAAGACATAAGCCAACAAAGAAAATTTTAAATAGTGGCAATGACAGCGCAAAAAACATGTCCGCATCACCCACCACTCCTGATAGCATACATCACAGGTCAGGCCTATAATAATAACATCAAATTTACAAAATATGTACTCTATTTAGATAAAATAAATTCCTGACCTTAAAATAGGATAATGTCAAATGAGGGTATAGGTAGCGGACATGCGCCCCAATGCACATTTCGCCATGTGCTTCATTCACTTCTTTATATGAGCATGAAAGACATAGCTGTCAATCAATTTTTAGGACCGGCCACTGGACTCCTAGAGGCAGAATAAGTTGAGATTTCAGTGAATAAAATTCAAACTGAAAGGATTGTTTTCACAAAAATTACAAATCAATTTACTCAGCCCCTTCTTTTCTATAACAAGCTGCCAGTAGGTCAGATTATATGTTGAATATCACTGGTTCCCTTAAAACCTGGAAAAATCCAAAAGTAGAAGTCCATTTGACCCACATACAGCTCCTGAAGGAACACAAGTCCATGGAGTCACACTTTATTATATGCACTACTAATTGATAACACCAGTTATTGTTATTTCTGTTTTTAGAATTTTGTGATTCAATATTTATTGTATATAGATGTATTGGTTTTCCATAGAGACAAATAAACTAACAGACAATTGATTAAAATGAGGATTATTGATAAATTGATGGTGTTCCCTCCTTAATTGACATCTAACAACCAGAGATGGCCTATTGTACTTTTATCCCTCCTGAGTCTGGCTTTTTGTTATTCTGCCTCTACTAGGAACACATTAGCCAGATTTTGGTAGTTGCCAGTTAATACTGAAATACTCAAGCAGATTTTCTCTGACTGGATTAGTCAGATCTTCTACCATTGTAAAAGTTTTTTCCCAGCATTAAGGTAAACAATAGACAAGGAATTACCTGGAAATGAGTGAATCAGGACAGTGGATCCCTCACACAGTAGACACAAAATTTAATTGTATCTTCAGTATTCAACAAAAGTTAGGACTGAATGCAGTTCGTTCAGTGCTTAATCCATACGCAGTTGACACATTTCTGTTACTTTTTTTGAGATTATCTTGTCCCCTTTCTTATTTAGATTTAGAGCTACATATGGACAACTTAATTAACTACAGATTTGATGAAAATGTTTACTTGGTTAAAATGGTTTATCTATGTCATATTGAAGTGAAAAACTGAAAGCAAATCTTATATATCTATCAGTGAAAGGGAGGGTGCCCACATCCCCAATTTTTCCCAGCATAGCAGCAATCCAGGCCTTTCAGCTGTGCAGAGAATTGCAGTCACTTCCACATTCATTCCAGTTTCTTGCAAAGTGGCCCGGGTGCTGCTGTGCACAGAAAAACATTAAAGTAGTGCTGCATTCCCTTTAGGTCAGTGTTCCCCAACTCCAGTCCTCACGCCCCACCAACAGGTCATGTTTTCAGGATCTCCCACAGAATGCACTGACAGTAATGATATCACCTGTGCAGAATGCACTGACAATAATTAAATCACCTGTGCAATGCTAAGGAAAGCCAGAAAACATGACCTGTTGGTGTGCCTTGAGGACTGGAGTTGGGGACCCCTGCTTTAGGCCATGTCTACACATCACAGGATTGCAAATGGATTTTTAAGCAGAGTCAGTATTTAGAATCTGCAGAAATCCGACTGGAATCCTGTGCCCCTGGCTCACAATAGAAAATCCGGGGTGTACACAGATTTTCTACTGTGAGACTTCTAAACCACCGGCACTGATCTATCTTCCGGTGGATTCCCGGCTGATTCCCGTACAGTCAATATACTGGGTGCTAAAAGCCGCGGTACACTGGTGTTAAAATGCTGTCGGATTTTGGACGGCACTTTAACATTTGCTGTTTAGAAATAGTCTTATTTTCAGGTTCAGTGAGGGTCCATGGAGTTGGACCTACATCAATCATGAAATAATCGCATATCTTTTAACAGCAAGGATTTTTCTTTATGTTGCATTTTATTTTATTTTTCCATCTACCTAGCTGTATAAAGGCTGCTCTTTTGGAGAACGAGATGGCAGCATTAACCATACCAAATAATATACTGGTAAAAAAAAAAAATTGTTATGGCATGGAACATGAAAAAAATGCAATTTTTTTGTAAAAGTTTTGTGGTTTTTTTTGTCTTTATAGAGTTCACTGTACAGTATAATTGACTTGTTATCTTTATTCTGTAGGTTAATATGATTCTGGCGATACTAAATTTGTAGAGTTTTCGTTATGTTTTACTACTTTAAAGGTGTAGTTTTTATTTGTACCATATTGGGATACATGCAACATTTTTATCACTTTTTATTTCAATTTTTTGGAGATGGAAAGTGACCAAAAAACACAGTTTTGTCATTGGGTATTTTTACAGAAGAAAATCACATAGAAATGGGACACTATTTACCTTAAAACACATACACAAGGCTATACTTACAGCTCAAATTTCTCCCATGTAGCACTGGGGCTTATATTGCCTCCTACTGGAAATATTTTTTTGCCCAGCCATTGTGCTGTAAGTATGGCCTTGTGTTTTTAGATATTTTTCTCAGCAATCACCGTATGGGATAAGTAATGTTATATCAGCGTTTCGCATAAATAGCAATAATAATTATATTTCACTTTTTTTATTTGTAAAATGGAATGTAGAATGGTGTTTAGAACTTTAAACTTTTTCACATGTACTATTAGTCACTCTAAACTCGTTTATCACGAGGGATGTGATCCCTTGTGTACCTTACTCTTACTGCTGCTAAACTGTAAATATATGTCAAATGTCAGTAAGGGGTTAAAGAGGGAAAACACCACACTAATTCTTATTTTTACGAATAATTAATAGTTGACTAAGTCATAGCTCCTATACAATGATAGCAAGCACTGTATTTATGGTGACATGTCCGAAAATTGGCAGTTTTTAGGCCCATTAAATCATTGTAAAGTACGCCAGAAAGCACGATCCTCTCAAAAATCTGGGGTGACATGTATGAATTCGAATGCGTATTTTTTTATACTTGGCGCCGACAACCCAGTTCTAAATAGATATAGAAGAGTTTTAGAATCAACCTATGAAAATTTTTGGTGATTACTTAAAAACTTTAATGCGCCAAACTTCTCTCAAAATTCGGTGCATTACACTCAATGCCCATACAAAGTTTGGCGCATTAAGCTCTATGCAATGCGCCAAACTTTGTATGGGCATTGAGTGTAATGCACCGAATTTTGAGAGACAAATGAAGGAAGGCGCTTCAAAGTGAATTAATGCATTCATTATATTCAGTGTATAATGCGTCTGAATGTATGAAAGTAGATTTTGTGCGATTAAAAATGGTGTCTAAAGTTCACCCCCCCTCGCCTGTGTGTTCGGCGCATAATGAAACTTTGGCGCATTACTAATGCGCCAAACTTGTATAAAGGCCATAGATAGGCTGTAAAGAAAAGAAAAGTCATTAGAATAGTATGTCAGTGAATAGAAACAATGGTAGTGGTCTTGCTTGCTGGGCCAGAGGTTTCAGCAAGACCTGTGGTGTGGTATGTAGAATAAAGGGTGAGAGCAGCAAAAGTAAATTTCAAATTTAATGTAGTAAAATTTTTAAAAATCTGAACAATATGGGTTTTTAATGAAAATTTTTTTAGAGTCTATTAATAAT
>JAODAL010080925.1:0-12075 GCA_025379985.1 Phyllomedusa bahiana | reverse complement strand
CGGGAGAGGGGTAAATTGATCGGTTTTTCTGATTGCCAGATTGGGAAGTCGGGAAAGGAAATTTTTTTCCCAAAAAAGGGAAAATTGGTTTAAATTTTGGGGGGTTTTTGGGCCTTTCCCTTGGAAAAAACCCCTTGGGCACAACAGGCTGAATAGAGGGGACGATTTGTCTTTTTTTACCCTTTAAAAACTTTAAAACTATAAAAAATAGGGGGGGTAAAAAAAAAAAATATTAATTCAATTAAAATCATGTTTTTTTTTTTAAATTTCCCTTTGAATACTATTACCCTTGGTTTAACGAAAATAAAGAAATAAAAACCGGGTTTTTTTATTGATTTAATTTTTTTTTTTCTTTTTTCCCCCCAAAATTATTATTCTTTTTATATACCCATGGGACCCCTTTGTAGTCTTAAAATTTTTGATTTGGGGCCTGTTACAGTTTTGATTTTTTGATTGCATTAAAAAAACCCATAGGGCGTGCTCGCTCCCCCAAGGGCCCAAATAACGGCCTTTTTTAAAACCTTACCAATAAGAGCCCCGTTTTAAAATTTTTTTCCCATGGGAAATTTCTATGAAAAAGAAGCTGGGCTTTATTGGCTAAGCGGGGACGAGCCCCCCCCCCTTTTTCACCTCAGTGTTTTTGAAAAAACTTATTTTGAACTGCCCCCGCCTTTGAATAGATTGGTCAATTTTTCTCCATGGGGTTAGAAGGGGTCCCTGTCGCTCCCTTTTTAAAGGGCCCAAAAACTCCTAAAAAGGTTAAAAGGGAATTGTCGCTCCTTTTTGATTGGTCAATATCCCCCAATAGGATATAAGGGGCCACTTTCGTCCTTTTCCCTGTTTGGGCTGGTTTAGGGCCGGACCAATGAGAAAAAGGTTTTTCCAGAATTTAAAATTACGTTTTCCCCTTTAAATTTTCCAATTAATTCTTGATTTTGGCGCCGTTCTATTTTTTGGGAAAAAGGGTTTTTTTTTTTTTTTTTTTTATTTCGAGGTTCAGCTTTTTCTGACATTTTTTCCCCCTTTATAAAGGGATTTTTTGGGAAATCTTTACCCCTGCTGCACAGAGCGGAGGCCCCGAGTTTTTCTGTCGCGATTTCTATCT
This sequence comes from Phyllomedusa bahiana, assembly GCA_025379985.1. NCBI lineage: Eukaryota > Metazoa > Chordata > Amphibia > Anura > Hylidae > Phyllomedusa > Phyllomedusa bahiana. The sequence continues at coordinate 10,970 of JAODAL010080925.1, read as the reverse complement.
GCTTCCTCCATGTTCCGCCCTGCTTCATTTGCCTCTGTCGGAGGATTTAGACCAAAAAAACCCCGGGTTGCTTTTGGATCCCGGCGTGAAAAGCCCCTCGTTTTGCCGACTCGCATCGTACATCCCTGGGAGTATACGAGCGCGCGCGTCCCCCCCCGGAAAACCTACCCGCGCCACCCGCCCCCACTGCCGCCCCTTCTGGGGCGCAGCTAAATTAAAGTGGCGAAAACTGCCCTAACATGACCCCTGCTTTCCGACAGCGGATTCGGGGGGGAGGCGCAGTATCGCCAAAAAAGGGGGAAGCCCGAATACATGTCGTCTAATTTCACATGGGCACGGTCTGTAAACTGCAGCTCTGGTTGGATGGAGTGAGCTGGCCCCTATGTACAGCGGGTGGAGACCCCAGTTACCATCACAGGGAGTGTTGAGGAAGCAGTGGGCGCAGAGCAGCTTCAGGGAGTGGACCTCAAACAGCACCCGATGGAAGAGCAGGTTTGGGGGAGGGGCGCTGCCCCGGGGGTCACAAAGGGCAGGACGATGAACCCCGGAAACGGAGCAGAGGGGATAGTACAGAAGGGGCCCCCGTCATATATACGCAGGGGGGCCCCCCGTCTATTAACCCCGGGGCCCCCATATATCAGCCCCGGGGCCCCCCGTCTTATACAGCCCCGGGGGGGGCCCCCTCTATATACAGCCCCGGGCGGGGCCCCCCCCATATATCGCAGGGGGGGCCCCCCTCATATAAAACAGCACCGGGCCCCCATATTTTAAAGCACGGGCCCCCTATAACAGCCCGGGCCCCCCGTCATATTACAGCCCCGGGGCCCCCCCTTATATACAGACGGGGCCCCCCGTATATAACGCCCCGGGGCCCCCCGTTGATAAAGAGGGGGGCCCCCCATCATTAACGCAGGGGGGCCCCCCAGTATATATACAGCACCGGGCCCCAGTCATATATACAGCAGCGGGGCCCCCGTCATTTTTAACAGCCCGGGGCCCCGCCATATTACGCACCGGGGCCCCCGCCAATTACAGCACGGGCCCCTCAAAAAATTCAGCCCCCGGGGCCCCCCTTTATTAAGACGGGGCCCCCGTCTTAAAACAGCAGCGGGGGCCCCCCAGTATAATCAGCCCCGGGCCCCAGTCTATATACCAAGGGGGCCCCCCGTCATATTACAGCAGCGGGGCCCCGTATTTTTTTTACAGCACCGGGCCGCCGTTTTATATACAGCACCGGGCCCCATTTCATTATACAGCACCGGGGCCCCCGTCATATATACAGCACCGGGGCCCCCATGATATATACAGCACCGGGGCCCCCATCATATATACAGCACCGGGGGCCCCCATATATACAGCACCGGGCCCCCGTCATATATACAGCACCGGGGCCCCCGACCTATATACAGCACCGGGCCCCCGTCAGTTTTACAGCACCGGGCCCCCGTCATATATCCCGAAAGCGGGGCCCCGTCATATATACGAGCAACCGGGCCCCCGTCATTTTATACAGCACCGGGGCCCCGTCTTTATTATACACCCCGGGGGCCCCAGTCATATATACAGCAGCGGGGCCCCCGTCATATATACAGCAGCGGGGCCCCCGTCATATATACAGCACCGGGGCCGCCGTCATATATACAGCACCGGGCCCCAGTCATATATACAGCAGCGGGGGCCCCGTCATATATACAGCACCAGGCCCCCGTCATATATACAGCAGCGGGGCCCCCGTCATATATACAGCATCGGGGCCCCCAAGAAAGAAACAGCACCGGGGCCCCCGTCATATATACAGCATCGGGGCCCCCATGAAAGATACCGCACCAGGCCCCCGTCATATATACAGACCCGGGCCCCCGTCATATATACAGCAGCGGGGGCCCCGTCATATATACAGCACCAGGCCCCCGTCATATATACAGCACCGGGCCCCCGTCACATATACAGCACCGGGCCCCAGTCATATATACAGCAGCGGGGCCCCCATCATATATACAGCACCGGGGCCCCCATGATATATACAGCACCGGGGCCCCCATCATATATACAGCACCGGGGCCCCCGCCATATATACAGCACCGGGGCCCCCGTCATATATACAGCACCGGGGCCCCCGTCATATATACAGCACCGGGGCCCCCGTCATATATACAGCACCGGGGCCCCCGTCATATATACAGCACCGGGGCCCCCGTCATATATACAGCACCGGGCCCCAGTCATATATACAGCAGCGGGGCCCCCGTCATATATACAGCAGCGGGGGCCCCAGTCATATATACAGCACCGGGCCCCAGTCATATATACAGCAGCGGGGCCCCCGTCATATATACAGCACCGGGGCCCCTGTGTCCTATCTCTCCATAGCCAGGGGCCCCGGTGTCCTATCTCTCCATATACAGGGCCCCTGTGTCCTCTTTCTCCATATACAGGGCCCCCATGATATATACAGCACCGGGGCCCCCATGATATATACAGCAGCGGGGCCCCCGTCATATATACAGCACCGGGCAGGGCCCCCGTCATATATACAGCAGCGGGGCCCCCGTCATATATACAGCAGCGGGCGGGGCCCCCGTCATATATACAGCAGCGGGGCCCCCATCATATATACAGCACCGGGCGGGGCCCCCGTCATATATACAGCAGCGGGGCCCCCGTCATATATACAGCACCGGGCGGGGCCCCCCTCATATATACAGCACCGGGCGGGGCCCCCCCGTCATATATACAGCAACGGGGCCCCCCATCATATATACAGCACCGGGCAGGGCCCCCCCGTCATATATACAGCAGCGGGGCCCCCGTCATATATACAGCATCGTGCGGGGCCCCCGTCATATATACAGCAGCGGGCGGGGCCCCCGTCATATATACAGCAGCGGGGCCCCCATCATATATACAGCACCGGGCGGGGCCCCCATCATATATACAGCACCGGGCGGGGCCCCCGTCATATATACAGCAGCGGGGCCCCCGGCATATATACAGCAGCGGGGCCCCCGTCATATATACAGCACCGGGGCCCCCGTCACATATACAGCACCGGGGCCCCCATCATATATACAGCACCGGGCGGGGCCCCCGTCATATATACAGCAGCGGGGCCCCCGTCATATATACAGCAGCGGGGCCCCCATCATATATACAGCACCGGGGCCCCCGTCACATATACAGCACCGGGGCCCCCATCATATATACAGCAGCGGGGCCCTCATCATATATACAGCACCGGGGCCCCTGTGTCCTATCTCTCCATATACAGGGGCCCCCGTGTCCTATCTCTCCATATACAGGGGCCCAGGAGTCCTATCTCTCCATATACAGGGCCCCTGGGTCCTATCTCTCCATATACAGGGGCCCCGTGTCCTATCTCTCCATATACAGGGCCCCTGTGTCCTATCTCTCCATATACAGGGGCCCAGGAGTCCTATCTCTCCATATACAGGGTCCCTGTGTCCTATCTCTCCATATACAGGGTCCCTGTGTCCGATCTCTCCATATACAGGGGCCCCGTGTCCTATCTCTCCATATACAGGGGCCCCCGTGTCCTATCTCTCCATATACAGGGGCCCAGGAGTCCTATCTCTCCATATACAGGGCCCCTGGGTCCTATCTCTCCATATACAGGGCCCCTGTGTCCTATCTCTCCATATACAGGGGCCCCTGTGTCCTATCTCTCCATATCCAGGGGCCCTGTGTCCTATCTCTCCATATACAGGGCCCGGGGTCCTATCTCTCCATATACAGGGGCCCCTGGGTCCTATCTCTCCATATACAGGGTCCCTGTGTCCTATCTCTCCATATACAGGGGCCCCGGTGTCCTATCTCTCCATATACAGGGGCCCCGTGTCCTATCTCTCCATATACAGGGCCCCTGTGTCCTATCTCTCCATTATACAGGGGCCCCGTGTCCTATCTCCCCATATACCGGGGCCCCTTGTCCTATCTCTCCATATACAGGGGCCCCGTGTCCTATCTCTCCATATACAGGGGCCCAGGAGTCCTATCTCTCCATATACAGGGCCCCTGTGTCCTATCTCTCCATATACAGGGGCCCCGTGTCCTATCTCTCCATATACAGGGCCCCTGGGTCCTATCTCTCCATATACAGGGGCCCCTGGGTCCTATCTCTCCATATACAGGGGCCCCGGTGTCCTATCTCTCCATATACAGGGGCCCCGGTGTCCTATCTCTCCATATACAGGGGCCCAGGTGACCTATCTCACCATATACAGGGAACCTGTGTCCTATCTCTCCATATACAGGGCCCCTGGGTCCTATCTCTCCATATACAGGGCCCCTGTGTCCTATCTCTCCATATCCAGGGGCCCCTGTGTCCTATCTCTCCATATACAGGGGCCCCTGTGTCCTATCTCTCCATATACAGGGGCCCCTGTGTCCTATCTCTCCATATACAGGGGCCCCGGTGTCCTATCTCTCCATATACAGGGGCCCCGTGTCCTATCTCCCCATATACAGGGCCCCTGGGTCCTATCTCTCCATATACAGGGGCCCCGGGGTCCTATCTCTCCATATACCGGGGCCCCGTGTCCTATCTCTCCATATACAGGGCCCCTGGGTACGTTCCAGCCCTTTACCTGGGCCCCTGGGTCCTATCTCTCCATATACAGGGGCCCCCGTGTCCTATCTCCCCATATACAGGGGCCCTGGGTCCTATCTCTCCATATACAGGGGCCCGGGTCCTATCTCCCCAAATTTTACAGGGGCCCCGGTGTCCTATCTCTCCATAAAAGGGGCCCCCCGGGTGTCCTATCTTTTCCATATCGGGGGCCCGGGTCCTATCTCTCCTTATACAGGGGCCCCGGTGTCCTATCTCTCCATATACAGGGGCCCCGGTGTCCTATCTCTCCATATACAGGGGCCCCGGTGTCCTATCTCTCCTTTTACAGGGGCCCCGGTGTCCTATCTCTCCATATACAGGGGCCCCGGGGGTCCTCTCTCCATATACAGGGGCCCCGGTGTCCTATCTCTCCAAAATACAGGGGCCCCGGGTGTTTCTCCCGGGGGATTTTCTCCTTTTACAGGGCCCTGTGTCCTATCTTTTCCTATACAGGGCCCTGTGTCCTATCTCTCCATATACAGGGGCCCGTGTCCTTTTCTCTCCATATACAGGGGCCCCGGGCCCCCCCTATCTTTTTTCCCATATACAGGGTCCCTGTGTCCTATCTCTCCATATAGGGGCCCTGGTCCTAACTCTCCATATACGGGGGCCCCCGGTCCTTTATCTCCCATATAAGGGGCCCCGTGTCTATCTCGCCATATACCGGGGCCCCCGTGTCCTACCTCTCCATATACAGGGGCCCCCGTGTCCTATCTCTCCATATACAGGGGCCCCGGTGTCCTATCTCCCCATATATCTCGTCTTCGCACCTTCATGTTGGCGTCCTCCAGGGAGCCGATCGCCTTGTTGATGTTTTCCTGAGTGACTTTATCCCCATTGGACTGAATCTCTAGCACGGCCATCTGCAGAGAGAGAGAGAGACGATCAGTGTCCTGCAGAGGGCGCTGTGCTCTGCACTATGTATACATCATATCCCCCACACTGCAGGGGGCGCTGTGCTCTGCACTATGTATACATCATATCCCCCACCCTGCAGGGGGCGCTGTGCTCTGCACTATGTATACATCATATCCACTTCCTGCAGAGGGCGCTGTGCTCTGCACTATGTATACATCATACCCTCATCCTGCAGGGGGCGCTGTGCTCTGCATATGTTCATCATTTTCCTATCCTGCGGGGGCGCTGGCTCTTGAAACTATGTATACTTCATACCCTCTCCTGCGGGGGGCGCTGTGCTCTGCACTATGTTTTAAAACCCATACCCTAAATCCTGCAGGGGGGGGTTTGTGCTCTGCACTATGTATTCTCAAAACCCCTTTCTGCAGGGGGCGCTGTGTTCTGCACTATGTATACTATACCCCCCATCCTGCAGGGGGCGCTGTGCTCTGCCTATGTTTTTCTTTCTTTTCCTCATCCTGCAGGGGGCCCGGCTGTGCTTCCCACTATGTATACACATACCCCCTTTCCTGCAGGGGGCCGGTGTTTTTATACTATGTATACTTCAAACCCCCCATCCTGCAGGGGGCGCTGGGGCTCTGCCCCTTGTAACATCATACCCTAAAACCTGAAGGGGGGCCTGTGTTCTGCACTTTGTATACATCATACCCCCCATCTCGGGGGCGCTGTGCTTTTGCACTATGTATAATCTTACCCCCCATCCTGCGGGGGGGGCTGTGCTCTGAAACTATGAATATTTCTTTTTCCCCTTCCGGCAGGGGGGCTGTGTTTCTGACTATGTAAAATTCTTTACCCCCCACCCTCGGGGGCCCTTGTGTCTGAAATTGTAAACATCTTTCCCCCAAATCCGCGGGGGGGGCTGTGTCTGCATATGTATACTTTCATACCCCCTCAAATCCGGGGGCGTTTTGCTCTGAAACTTTGTTTACTTTCATACCCCATTCCTGAAAGGGGGCGTTTGTGCTTTTCCACTATTTTTAAAATTCATTTCCCTTTGGAGGGGCCTGTGCTCTGAAATATATAAATTTTTTTAATCCCCATTCCTGCAGGGGGCGCTGTGCTCTGCACAATGAAATACATCATACCCTCCCCTGAAGGGGCCTGTGTTTCCCCCTTTTGTATCCCAATAAATTATCCCCAAACTCAGGGGGCGCTGTGCCCCTGCACTATGTTTACATCATACCCCCTTCCTGCGGGGGGGCCCCGGTGCTCTGCACTATGTAAAAATCATTTACCCCCATCCTGCGGGGGGCCCGCTGTGTCTCCCACTATTTTTTACTCTTACCCCCCTCCTGCAGGGGGCCTTTTGTCTGCACTATGTATCCCTATATCCCCCATATGCAAGGGGCCCCCCCCCCTGTGCTTGCATTTGTATACTTCAAAAATTCCCCATCCTGCAGGGGGCCTGTGTCGGCACTATTTTATACATCTTTCCCACCCTTTGCAGGGGGCGCTGTGCTCCTGCACTATGTTTCCCATCATTTCCCCCTTTTACTGCAGGGGGCGCTGTGCTCTGCACTATGTAAAACATCATCACCTATCCTGCTGGGGGCGCTGGGCTCTGACTATGTTTCCCATCATATCCCTCCGCAGGGGGCCTTGTTCTGCACTATGAAAACATCATATCCCCAAAATGCAGGGGGCCCTTTTGCTTGCACTATGTATAATTTATCCCCCAACCTGAAAGGGGCGCTGTGCCCCTGCATTTTGGTATAACTTTTCCCTCACCCTGCAGGGGGCGCTTTTGCTCTGCCTATGTATACATCTTTACCCTTCCGGGCAGGGGGCCTGTGCTCTGAAATTTGTTTTCATCATACCCCCCATCCTGCGGGGGGGCCTGGGCTCTGCATTTAGGGAATACATCATATCCTCATCCTGCAGAGGGCCTGTGCTTTTCAATGTTAATATACCCTCACCCTGCGGGGCGCTGTGCTCTGCATAGTATCACATACCTCTTCTGCGGGGCCCTTGTGCTCGCATATTTTTTAAACATTCCTCACCCTGCAGGGGGCCTGTGCCTCACTATGTATACATATACCCTATCCTGCGGGGGCGCTGTCCCGCACTTGTAAAATAAATTCTCACCCTGCAGGGGGCGCTGTGCTTGCACTATGTATACACTTTTCCTATCCTGCAGGGGGCCTGGCTCTGCACTATGATACATCATCCCTATCCTGCAGGGGGCGCTGTGCTCTGCCTTGTTTAAATCTACCCTCATCCTGCAGGGGGCGCTGTGCTCTGCACTTGTTAACATACCCCCATCCTGCAGGGGCGCTGGTTGCACTAAGTATAATCATACCCTCCCCTGCAGGGGGGCGTGTGTTTTGGCACTATGTATACTTTCATATCTCATTCTGCAGGGGCCTGTGTTTGCACTTTTTAAAAATTCTTTTCCCCTCATCCTGCAGGGGCGCTGTGTCTGCCTATGTATACCATATTTTTCCCTGCGGGGGGGCGCTGTGTCTGCACTAGTATCTCATATCCTCATCCTGCGGGGGGCGCTGTGTTTGCACTATGTTAATCTTTATCCCCCTACTGCAGGGGGGGGGCTTTTTGCTTGAATTGATCATCTTTTCCTCACCTGCGGGGGCGCTGTGCTCTGCACTATGTATACATTTACCCTCACCCTGCGGGGCGCGTGCCCCTGCACAAGGGTTTTCATCTTTATCCTCATCCTGCGGGGGGCTTTTGTGCCTGCACTATGTATAATCATGTCCCATCGCGGGGGGCGTTTTGGTTCTGCACTATGTAAAACATCATAAACCCTTCCTGCAGGGGGCGCTTGTGTCTGCATATGTAAAACATAAATCCTCATCCTGCAGGGGGCGCTTTTGCTCGCCTATGTATCCCCAACATACCCTTTATCCTGAAGGGGGGGGCTGTGCTCTCCCACTAGGGAAAACACCCATTTTCCTCATCCTCCCGGGGGCGTTTTGGGCTCGCACTAGATACATCATTCCTTCCGGGGGGGTCCCGGGCTCCCCAACTGTGTATACTTCATTACCCTTTCATCCTGCAGGGGGCGCTTTTGGCTCTCCCATATTTAAAAACATCATTTCCCCCCATACTGCAGGGGGCGCTGTTTTTCTCCCACTATTATACACCCACCCTCACCCTGCAGGGGGTGCGGGCCCCTGCACGTTTATACTTCATATCCCCCCTATTTGCGGGGGGCTCTGTGCTCTGCACTTTGTATACATCATATCTTCACCCTGCAGGGGGGCCTTGTTTTGCACTTTTTATACAGTATATCCCCAACACTGCAGGGGCGCTGGGGCTCTGTACTATGTTTTCATCAACCCAATCATAAATCCCCAGAGGGCCCCTGTGCTCTGCACAAATGTATACTTAATACCCCCCCATACTGCAGGGGGCCTGTGCTCTGCACTTTTGAATACATCATATCCTATCCTGCAGAGGGCGCTGTGTTCTCCCATTTATGTTTACATCATATCCTCATCCTGCGGGGGCGCTGGGGTTCTGCACTATGTAAAACCTTTCTTTACCCTCACCCTGCAGGGGGCTCGTGCTCTCCCACTGGATACATAAATTTTTCCTCACCCCTGAAGGGGGGCGCTGTGCTCTGCACTGTGTTAATCATATCCTCATCCTGCAGGGGGCGCGTGCTCTGCACTAGTTTTAAAATCAACCCTCAATCCGGCAGGGGGCGCTGTTTTTCTGCCCCTAGGGATACATCTACCCTCATCCGGGGGCGGGGCGCTGTGCTCTTCCCACTTTTGTAAAACTTTAAATTTTCCCCCATATGCGGGGGGCACTGTGCCTGCACAAATGTTCCCATCATTTCCTCACCCTGCAGGGGGCTCTGGATCTGCATTTTGGGTAAAAATCAATCCTCACCCTGCAGGGGGCCCCTTGCTCTGCACAAATTTTATACATCATAACCTTTCATCCTGCGGGGGGGCGCTGTGTTTGGGCACTTTGTATACATCAAAAATCATCCTGCAGGGCCTGTGCCCCTGCACTTTTGTATAATCATACCCCTCATCCTGCAGGGGGCGCTGTGCTCTGCCTATGAAAACACTTATCCTCTCCGAAGGGCTCTGTGTCTGACTATGTATACATTTTCCCTCTCTGCGGGGGGTTTTCCCTTGCACTATGATACATCATAACCCCTATTGCGGGGAGCCTGTGCTCTGCACTAGTTAATCATATCCTAAATCCTGCAGGGCGTGTCCTGCACTAGTATACATCTTCCTAAACCTGCAGAGGGCGCTGTGCTCTGCACAAATTTATACATCTTTCCCCTCATCCTGCAGAGGGCTCTGTGTCTGCACATGTTACATAAACCCCTCACCCTGTGGGGGCTCTGTGCTTTGCAATTATACACTATCCTCATCCTCAGGGGGCCTGTGTTTGCACATGTATACATCTTTCTCCTCAGAGGGCTCTGTGCTCTGCACTATGTATACATCAAATTCCTCATCCTGCAGAGAGCACTGTGCTCTGCACTTTTTTAAATAAAAACCACCCGCGGGGGCGCTGGCCTGCACTTGTATACATTTTCCCCCCCATACTGCGGGGGGCGCGGGCTTACTTGAACATCATATCCTCATCCTGCAGGGGGCGCTGTGCTCTCCCACTATGTATAATCATACCTTCACCCTGCGGGGGGCATGTGCTGCACTATGTATACATCTATCCCCCATACTGCGGGGGCGCTGTGCTCTGCACTTTTTAAAAATCATACCCTCATCCTGCAAGGGTGGTGTGGCCCCTGTTTTGGGTAAAACTGTGCATGGTATGGTCCATGCATGGTGGGGTCCATGTCCTGGTGAAGCCCATGTCCCTTTGGCCCATGTAGGTAAAGTCTTGTCCTGTGGGGTCCATGTCATGGTGAGGTCCTTTTGGTGAAGCTTGTCCTGTGGGCCATGCCCCTGGTGAAGACTGTGTCCTGGTAGCCCCCATGTCAGTGGGTTATTTTGGGGGAAAGACCGTGTCCTTTGAGGTCCAAGTCCGGGTAAAGCCCGTGTCCGGGTAAGGATGGTCTTGTGTGGTCCACATGGTGAGGTCTGTTTCCTGGTAGGCCCCTGCCCTGGTAAAGACCTGTCCTGTGGGGTCCTGTCTGGTGAGATCGTGTCCTGGTAAGACCGTGTCCTGTGTGGTCCATGTTCTGGTGAGGACCCTGTACTGTGTGGTCCATGTCATGGTGAGGTCCGTGTCCTCGTGAATACCGTGTCCTGTGGGGTCCATTCAGGTTTGGTCCATGTCCGGGTGGGGTCCGTTTTCTGGGGGGTCCATTTCTGGTGAGGCCCGTGTCATGGTGAGGTCCGTGTCTGGTGAAGACCGTGTCTGTGTGGTCCATGTCAGGGTGAGACCCCATGTTCGGTGAGTTCCATGTCTGGATTCATTTCATGATAGGTCTGTGCCCTAGTGAAGCCGTGTCCTGTGTGATCCATTTTAATCT
>JAODAL010080924.1:0-12076 GCA_025379985.1 Phyllomedusa bahiana | reverse complement strand
CTAAACTGGGGGGTGAAAGACCCCTTTTTGCGGCATTTTAAATGTGGGGGTCTGCGGGTTTGGGGCTCATGCTGGGGCCCCGGGGGCAGGTATGTCATGTCCAGTGAAACAAAAAATGGGGGTTTTAAAAGACCCCTTTTTGCGGCACTTTTTAAAATGGGGGGTTTAGGTTTGGGGCTCTGCTGGGCCCCAGGACAGGTAAAGTCAATGCCATGAAACAAAAATGGTGGTTGAAAGACCCCTTTTTTTGCGGCACTTTTTAAATGTGGGGTATGCGGGTTTGGGGTCATGCTGGGGGCCCGGGACGGTATGTCAATGTCCTTGAACAAAATGGTGGTTGAAAGCTTTTTTTTCGGCATTTTTTAAATGGGGGCATGCAGGTTTGGGGCTCTGTTTGGGGGCCCAGGAAAGTATAGTCAAGTCCAGTTCAACTAAAATTGGTTTAAAAGACCCCTTTTTGCGGCACTTTTTAATGGGGGGGCCCTGGGTTTGGGGCCATCTGCGTTCCGGGGACAGGGATATTCAATGTCCAGTTAAAGAAACAGAGGGGTTCAAATTTTATGCCTTTGGCATTTTTTTAATTTGGGGGTTTTATGCATTTTTTAAGGGTCAGGTTTGTGGTACAAGATGGATAGAAAATGGTCGTGAATTTTTTTTCTGTGACTTTTAAAACCTAAGTGTGTTCCTAAGATTTTGCACTTCCTTTTGATGTTGTGGTGTTAATTTCAGTTCTCCCCCCTTTTTTGGGTTGAAATGAAGGTGTTGTTGCTCCCCCATAGATTTAATTGGATCGGAAATAATCGATGCTCACTACAAAAAACCTTATCGATAGCGGCCGACTATTGACTACGATCGTTCGATACCAACGCAATCGCTAAAACACAATAGCGCCCTTGGCCTGCTTCCTATCCATGTATCGGTGGTCAGATGGATTTTTTTTCCGGCACAGATAAAAGACAACACCTAAAATTTTTTAAATGACACGTGGCTGGCCGGGGCAGGGAGGCTTTTTCTGGCAAGAAATCCCTGTCGGATCTGGTATTGGAGGGAGGCCGGGCCCATGACGTGGCGGAACCCATCTGTGTCCCCCAGAGGGAAAAAGGAAAACTTTCCAAGGCCCAAAAACCTGGGAATGCCCCCATTCAGGCTTTTGGCTTGGGTGGTTTGGGTTAAAAATGTTTCTTCTGCTCCCAAAAGGGAGACAGAAGGCTGGGTGTAGACGGCCGCTATCGGGGTGAGGTCAAACTGGTGGAAGGGGAAGGGTAGGGTGGGTCTCTGGTGGGTGGTGGTAACTCGGGGGAGGTGGGGTGAAGCGGGGCTGACCTTTTGATTTAAGGGAAAGGGCACGAGGAAGCTTGGTCGTGGGGAGGAGGAGGGGGCGGGGACAGAGGGTGTAAAGGGGGTTGGGAAGCTCGGGACGGGATGCCTTTTTTTGGCCAAGGTTCCCCCATTTAAATCATGCATTCGTGCATGTGACTAACATGTTGGTGGGGGTTAACCATTAAGGTTCTTGCCTCTACTTATGCGTTTACGGAAAGGCGGCTAGGACATCGTGGGTGAATCGAGGTTTCTCAAAAAAAGGCCCCGGCTTTGAGGGCCCGGACCTTTTCGACGGCGTAAGCAGGGCGGGGTTTCCCCTAGTGGCTGGCGGATAATTCCGGCTTGTGCGGCCGCCCTCACCTTTTTGAGGCGGGACCCCACGACACACCCAAACGTTTTCCCCTCGTCCGTGCTGAAACGTCGCAAGCAAATTCCGTAAAAGAACACATTTTGGACCGCAATGTCGCATCTTCATAAACACAGGTGACTTCCCATTCTGCATTCTGCTTGGAGCTGCGGGATACAAGCAAAGGCACTGAAGGGGTTGCCGGACCGCCGGGTTTTTGCTGTTTGGGACCGGCTTCCTTCTCCTCCTCTGAGGGCATCAGTAACTGGGCGTCAGAGAAAGACAAAAATCTCTCTTTGGCCTCTTGGTCTTTGGAAATGCCTTCTGACCCCAACCGCATTTTGTCATCAAAGAGGTCTTCAGAAAATGGATTAGCCACAGTGGTGGGTACACGAGTTGACATTTGGGCTGCCTTCACTTCATGTTGGACGGATGCCGACGATGATGACGACATTTGTGGCCGTGACTGGGAGGACGAGGAGGTAAAACTGCTGGATGCAGGCTGCATTAACCACTGAAGAACAGATTGGCGACGCTGTTCGTTACTGAGATTCACAGGGCACCGACCCAGCGATGACAGGCCTGACGGTCCTGCAACCAAAGATCCGCTGGCTTGTTGTTGCCAGCACTGAGGAGCACCTTCTCTCGTACCTCTACCTCCATGTCCTACCCCCCTCTTTGCTCGCTTACCACCTGCATTTTGCTCCATGTTCAGAAAGATATACATTTGAAAAGGTATGGAAGAGTTTTTGACAGTCTCTTATTTAAAGACGGCAAATCACAGCTATTCTTAAATCCCTCTAATTTCCAACAGCCACCTAGGATTAGAAACAGAATTGTTTCTATCGAATACCTGTGAAATGCGGTCTGGTGGAAGAACCATAAGACAAAATCAACAGTGTTCTTCCTTCAGTCCCAGACCCAAACTGAGATTCAACGAGCACAATAAAACTATTCAAAAGTTACACGGAAGAGAAATTGCATTTTTTGTAGCAATGACGAACGGGAACAGTTACTAGAAAATGTTTTCTATCAAAATTATCGTACAACGTGGCTATTTGAACAAATCTGGGACGCACCAAAGTGCAATACAGCTATTTAAAAGTTATACGGATAACAAAAGGTGGTTTTTGCACCAATTAAATACACCAACAGTTACTGCAAAATTTCTGTATCCAAATTTACGTACAAGGTGGCTATTTGAACAAAACTTTGGAACACCAAAGTGCAATACAGCTATTTAAAAGTTATACGGATAAGAAAAGGTGTTGTTTGCACCAATTAAATACACCAACAGTTACTACAAAATTTCTCTTTCCAAATTTAAGTACAAGGTGGCTATTTGAAAAAAACTGGGGCGCACCAAAGTGCAATACAGCTATTTAAAAGTTATACGGATAAGAAAAGGTGTTGTTTGCCCCCAATTAAATACACAACAGTTACACAAAATTTCTCTTTCCAAATTTTTAGTCAGGTGGCTTTGAAAAAAACTGGGGCGCACCAAAGTGCAATACACTTTTAAAGTTTATACGGTTACAACAGGTGTTTTTTTGCAACCAATGAAATTAAAAACACAATTACTAGAAAATTTTCAATATCAAATTTAAGTACAAGGTGGCTCTTTGAACAAAAATGGGGCGCACCAAAGTGCAATACAGCTATTTAAGCATTATACGGATAACAAAAGGTGGTTTTTGCACCAATGAAATACACCAACAGTTACTAGAAAATTTCTGTATCCAAATTTAAGTACAAGGTGGCTCTTTGAACAAAACGGGGCGCACCAAAGTGCAATACAGCTATTTAAAAGTTATATGGCTAACAAAAGGTGGTTTTTGCACCAATTAAATACACCAACAGTTACTACAAAATTTCTGTATCCAAATTTAAGTACAAGTTGGCTATTTGAACAAAACTGGGGTGCACCAAAGTGCAATACAGCTATTTAAAAGTTATACGGATCACACAAAGTGGTTTTTGCACCAATAAAATACACCAACAGTTACTACAAAATTTCTGTATCCAAATTTAAGTACAAGGTGGCTGTTTGAAAAAAAACTGGGGCGCACCAAAGTGCAATACAGCTATTTAAAAGTTTATACGGATAACAAAAGGTGGTTTTTGCACCAATGAAATACACCAATAGTTACTAGAAAATTTCTTGTATCCAAATTTTTAAATACAACGTGGCTATTTGAAAAAAACTGGGACGCACAAAATAAAAAGGTACAATTTCACCTCAGGTGCGAGGTGTGTGGACCAAAAAGTGGTAATAAAATACCATTTCAATGCAGGTTCAAAGCAGAGTCTGGGCTGCACAATATACACCCTCCTTTCCAAAGTCTGTCTGTCCGTCCGGCCCCACACCCCTCCCGCGACTGGACAGCGCTAAATGCTTCTTTAAAAGTCTGTGTCTAACTAAATAAGAACTGAAATTCTCTAATCTACCTATGTTCTAATGTTCACTGCTAAAAGCATAGTTGTCTGTATGAATAAAGAGAAGAAAATGTGTCTCTGGAGCTGAGCTGTATTGAAGAGACAGCAGCACCACGTCTTGCTCTAGTGTTAGACACTGAAAGGACTGATGCTGAACAGATCGCTGTTGTATGCAAAACGAGGTCATGTGATTTTTCAGCCAATGACAACCATTACACATCACTGTCATGACGTTGCACACCCAGCTCACCCTGCTCTATGCTCTAAGCTGATTTGCTGGCCGCCAAAATGACAGTAACACTGAAAATGGCGCGATAGTAATAGATTATCTGCAGATTGTCACCTAAAATATCGCGTGATCGGAAATTTCCGATCAGCCTAAAAATCATACCGATTTCAACTTTGTCGATTATAATCGCTCATTCCTACCAATGAGTGTTTTACATGCGTCTTTTGGATCCGTTCAAAGAATTGTCATGTCAATTCTTGATCCGTTTGACACAGTAGACCAGGCATCCTCAAACTGCGGCCCTCCAGCTGTTGGGGAAACTACAACTCCCATCATTCCCACTGTTATAGATTATATGAATGAATGATGGGGGTGGTAGTTTAACAAAAGCGGGAGGGCCGCAGGTTGAGGATGCCTGCAGTAGACACTCTATTTAAAATGATAGAGTGTGTTTCTGCTGCAGCAAAAATGCATCCAAACATGCGGCACACTTTGAGTGCGTGTAGGATGCGTTTTACGCAGCACTTTTGAATATGTTTTTCGGATCCAAAAACGTATTCAAAACACCGTGTGAACATCCCTTAACACACAAGTGGCTGTGACCTGTCTAATATAGGACTACCAATCCTGCAGTCCAATCACAAATAGTGTTAAAGCCCCTTCAAAGTCAAAATAGTTTAAAAACATTTCTCCATAATCAATGCTCAATATACATAGGACACCATATTGTGCATATTAGATTATTATTATCATTTAAAAAACTTTGCATCATTACATTAAGCAGCGCTTATTGAATATAACAGCAGCTGCCTGTTATATTCAGCAAGCATTGCTTAAAGAGGTTGTCTCATAACTGGCTTTCAGCCTACCTCAGTAATTTTCTGTCTGATGAATTTTTAGATAGGTACAGCTCCCCTCAGGCAGGTATATAGATAGGTACAGCTCCCCTCAGGCAGATATATAGATAGGTACAGTTCCCTCAGGCAGGTATATAGATAGGTACAGCTCCCTCAGGCAGGTATATAGATAGGTACAGCTCCCCTCAGGCAGGTATAGAGATAGGTTACAGCTCCCCTATGGCAGGTATGTAGATAGGTACAGCTCCCCTCAGGCAGGTATGTAGATAGGTACAGCTCCCTCAGGCAGATATATAGATAGGTAAGTCTCCCCAGGCAGATATATAGATAGGTACAGCTCCCCTCAGGCATGTATATAGATAGGTACAGCTCCCCTCAGGCAGGTATATAGATAGGTACAGCTCCCCTCAGGCAGGTATGTAGATAGGTACAGCTCCCCTCAGGCAGGTATGTAGATAGGTACAGCTCCCCTCAGGCAGGTATATAGATAGGTACAGCTCCCCTCAGGCAGATATATAGATAGGTACAGCTCCCCTCAGGCAGGTATATAGATAGGTACAGCTCCCCTCAGGCAGGGATGTAGATAGGTACAGCTCCCCTCAGGCAGGGGTGTAGTTAGGTACAGCTCCCCTCAGGCAGGTATATAGATAGGTACAGCTACCCCTCAGCAGGTATGTAGATAGGTACAGCTCCCCTCAGGCAGGTATGTAGATAGGTACAGCTCACCTCAGGCAGGTATATAGATAGGTACAGCTCCCTCATGGCAGATACTATAGAAGATAGGTACAGCTCCCCTCAGGCAGTTATATATATAGATACAGCTCCCTCAGGCAGATATATAGATAGGTACAGCTCCCTCAAGCAGGTATATAGATGGTACAGCTCCCCTCAGGCAGGTATATAGATAGGTACAGCTCCCCTCAGGCAGATATATAGATAGATACAGCTCCCCTCAGGCAGATATATAGATAGGTACAGCTCCACACAGGCAGGAATATAGACAGGTACAGCTCCCCACAGGCAGGTATATAGATAGGTACAGCTCCCCTCAGGCAGATATATAGATAGATAGATATAGCTCCCCTCAGGCAAGTATATAGATAGGTATATCTCCCCTCAGGCAGGTATATAGATAGGTATAGCTCCCCTCAGACAGGTATATAGATAGGTACAGCTCCCCTGAGGCAGGAATATAGATAGGTATAGCTTCCCTGAGGCAGGAACATAGATAGGTACAGCTCCCCTGAGGCAGGAACATAGATAGGTACAGCTCCCCTCAGGCAGGTATATAGATAGGTACAGCTCCCCTCAGGCAGGTATCTAGTTAGTTAGGGTTCCATACAAGCAGGTATATAGTTAAAGCTTCACACAGGCAGGTATATAGCTAGTTAGGCCTCCATACAGGCAGGTATATAGTTAAAGCTCCACACAGGCAGGTATATAGTTAGGGCTTCCCACAGGCAGGTATATAGATAATTAGGGCTCCTCACAGGCAGGTATATAGATAATTAGGGCTTCCCACAGGCAGGTATATAGATAATTAGGGCTCCTCACAGGCAGGTATAGAGATAGTTAGGTGTGTCCCCAGGCAGGTATATAGATAGTTAGGTGTGTCCCCAGGCAGGTATAGAGATAGTTAGGTGTGTCCCCAGGCAGGTATAGAGATAGTTAGGTGTGTCCCCAGGCAGGTATATAGTCAGGTGTGTCCCCAGGCAGGTATATAGATAGTTAGGTGTGTCCCCAGGCAGGTAGATAGTTAGGTGTGTCCCCAGGCTGGTATATAGTTAGGTGTGTCCCCAGGCAGGTATATAGTCAGGTGTGTCCCCAGGCAGATATATAGTCAGGTGTGTCCCCAGGCAGACATATAGTTAGGTGTGACCCCAGGCAGGTATGTAGATAGGTACAGCTCCCCTTAGGCAGGTGTATAGATAGGTACAGCTCCCCTCAGGCAGGTATATAGATAGGTCCAGCTCCCCTCAGGCAGGTATCTAGTTAGTTAGGGTTCCATACAAGCAGGTATATAGTTAAAGCTTCACACAGGCAGGTATATAGCTAGTTAGGCCTCCATACAGGCAGGTATATAGTTAAAGCTCCACACAGGCAAGTATATAGTTAGGGCTTCCCACAGGCAGGTATATAGATAATTAGGGCTCCTCACAGGCAGGTATATAGATAATTAGGGCTCCTCACAGGCAGGTATATAGATAATTAGGGCTCCTCACAGACAGGTATAGAGATAGTTAGGTGTGTCCCCAGGCAGGTATAGAGCTAGTTAGGTGTGTCCCCAGGTAGGTATAGAGATAGTTAGGTGTGTCCCCAGGCAGGTAAAGAGATAGTTAGGTGTGTCCCCAGGCAGGTATATAGTCAGGTGTGTCCCCAGGCAGGTATATAGATAGTTAGGTGTGTCCCCAGGCAGGTAGATAGTTAGGTGTGTCCCCAGGCTGGTATATAGTTAGGTGTGTCCCCAGGCAGGTATATAGTAAGGTGTGTCCCCAGGCAGATATATAGTCAGGTGTGTCCCCAGGCAGACATATAGTTAGGTGTGACCCCAGGCAGGTATGTAGATAGGTACAGCTCCCCTTAGGCAGGTGTATAGATAGTACGCACTCCCTCAGGCAGGTATATAGATAGGTACAGCTCCCCTCAGGCAGGTATCTAGTTAGTTAGGGTTCCATACAAGC
This sequence comes from Phyllomedusa bahiana, assembly GCA_025379985.1. NCBI lineage: Eukaryota > Metazoa > Chordata > Amphibia > Anura > Hylidae > Phyllomedusa > Phyllomedusa bahiana. The sequence continues at coordinate 4,207 of JAODAL010080924.1, read as the reverse complement.
AGGTATATAGTTAAAGCTTCACACAGGCAGGTATATAGCTAGTTAGGCCTCCATACAGGCAAGTATATAGTTAAAGCTCCACACAGGCAAGTATATAGTTAGGGCTCCTCACAGGCAGGTATATAGATAATTAGGGCTCCTCACAGGCAGGTATAGAGATAATTAGGGCTCCTCACATGCAGGTATATAGATAGTTAGGTGTGTCCCCAGGCAGGTATATAGTTAGGTGTGTCCCCAGGCAGTTATATAGTTAGGTGTGTCCCCAGGCAGATATATAGTCAAGTGTGTCCCCAGGCAGATATATACTTAGGTGTGTCCCCAGGCAGGTATATAGTCAGGTGTGTCCCCAGGCAGGTATATAGATAGTTAGATGTGTCCCCAGGCAGGTAGATAGTTAGGTGTGTCCCCAGGCAGGTATATAGTCAGGTGTGTCCCCAGGCAGATATATAGTCAGGTGTGTCCCCAGGCAGGTATATAGTTAGGTGTGTCCCCAGGCAGGTATAGAGATAGTTAGGTGTGTCCTCAGGCAGGTATAGAGATAGTTAGGTGTGTCCCCAGGCAGGTAAAGAGATAGTTAGGTGTGTCCCCAGGCAGGTATATAGATAGTTAGATGTGTCCCCAGGCAGGTATATAGATAGTTAGATGTGTCCCCAGGCAGGTATATAGTTAGGTGTGTCCCCAGGCAGGTATATAGATAGTTAGATGTGTCCCCAGGCAGGTATATAGATAGTTAGATGTGTCCCCAGGCAGGTATATAGTTAGGTGTGTCCCCAGGCAGGTATATAGTCAGGTGTGTCCCCAGGCAGATATATAGTTAGGTGTGTCCCCAGGCAGGTATATAGTTAGGTGTGTCCCCAGGCAGGTATATAGTTAGGTGTGTCCCCAGGCAGATATATAGTCAGGTGTGTCCCCAGGCAGGTATATAGTCAGGTGTGTCCCCAGGCAGGTATAGAGATAGTTAGGTGTGTTCCCAGGCAGGTATATAGTTAGGTGTGTCCCAAGGCAGGTATATGGTTAGGTGTGTCCCAAGGCAGGTATGATAGTCAGGTGTGTCCCCAGGCAGGTATAGAGATAGTTAGGTGTGACCCCACGCAGTTATATAGTTAGGTGTGTCCCGAGGCAGGTATTTTGTTAGGTGTGTCCCCAGGCAGGTATATAGTCAGGTGTGTCCCCAGGCAGGTATAGAGATAGTTAGGTGTGACCCCAGGCAGGTATATAGTTAGGTGTGTCCCCAGGCAGGTATATAGTCAGGTGTGTCCCCAGGCAGGTATATAGTCAGGTGTGTCCCCAGGCAGGTATAGAGATAGTTAGGTGTGTCCCCAGGCAGGTATATAGTTAGGTGTGTCCCCAGGCAGGTATATAGTCAGGTGTGTCCCCAGGCAGGTATAGAGATAGGGCTTCCCACAGGCAGGTATATAGTTTTATGGCCAAAAGTACAAACAACAAACACTAATACTCACCCTGGCTTACCTGCTTCCCGGCCGAGCGCGCTCATCTCCATCCGAGGAGCTTCCCGGGCTGGTGGCGTGATGACGTCATGCCGCCAGCGCCGGGACGCTCCTCCGTCAACTCCTGGGCCCGCACAGAGTTATTACTCTGCGTGCGCCGAGGAGAGGCAGCGGCGCGGTGAGCGGAGTTCATCGCGTCGCTGCCTAATTCACCAGCCAGAGTAGCGCTGACGGCCCGCGGCGGCCTCTCAGCAATACCCGGCCGCGGCGGGATGTCAGCGCTACTATTAGCAGACCTGGGCAGCGTACGCCGTGGGCCGCATCCGACGACCTGGAGGGCCGGATGCGGCCCGGGGGCTGTACTTTGCCCAGGTCTGCTCTAGCTGCTATACTTCCACAGCAGCAGAACCTCCAGCCGAGTACATGCAGGGAGGGGAGGGCTCTTCTCTGGCTTCTATGTAGCGGAGATGGGGTGGGGCCTGTTACGCTGCCGGGTTAACCCTGTGTGTGCCTGCTCAGTGCTATGGGGACTGCACTGAGGTGCTGCTGTGGATGCTGCTCTTATTACACTTTACTGTGCTGTACTTTCTTCAGCTTACATCGTACTGTCCATAAATCAGCTTCATCTCTGCTCTCCTGAATCCACAGCAGCGCCTCAGTGCAGTCCCCACAGTAGGCACAAACAGGGTTAAACCAGCAGCGTAACAGCCCCCCTCCTCTCAGCTACACAGAAGCCAGAGAAGAGCCCTCCCCCTCCCTGCTGTGAATACACTGTGCTGTGCAGGACAGGCTCTGTGCACCCTCTTGTCTCCGACCTGCATTGAGAAGCTGCTGATATCACCAGCACTGGCAGCCAGTGAGAGAAAAATCAACAGGTCAGTGGCTATAGTGATCTGAGGAGCTGATGCACTCCTACTACCAGGGATATCTCAAAATCAGTAAAACATTTGTAATGGACATATATTGGAAAGCAGCTTTTTTATTAAAGATCTTTAAATTTAAACCTAATCACTGTAGTGAGACAACCCCTTTAATACTTAAAATAAACAAGTTATGGCTCTGGGAAGGCGAGGAGGGAAAATGAATGTGAAAAAAATAGGTCTCACTGTTAAGGGGTTAATGAATAGAAATCATCTTTTCAGGACCCTTATTTATTAGTCAGAGCAAGGAATGGCAACAAAGACCATCATTATCTTTGGAGGACCCAGCACAACAATGCATTGAATTTACATACCATTCAGTTTAATGAAAACTATGTAATGCTCCAGTTTCCCTGTGATTGTGATGTAAGGAAATTAAAAAAAAAAACTGTACTGGGTTTCCCCAGGGTTTACTGAGCATCTCTGGGGGTGCCAACATCAGGTCACATTGTAAGCAGCTTATTGTCAGGGACCCTTTTCACAGACGTGTGCAAAGCAGGCAGCCCATTTAAGGAGCATGTATTGCTAGGTTTTGATTTTCAGTCAGTGTTAAATTAAGAGTATTTAAGTATATTTTCATTAAATTATTATTAAATTATTTTTACTTATTAAAACAAAATGATCCTATTCTTTTTTCTTACCCATTTTTTTTTTCAATTTTGCAGATTTTTATTTGGTTCTCCTTATAGGATTGTGGAGACAGCATTCTTGCTGCTTTTCACAGCATTTAGAGAGATACTTTAAAGCAGCTTCATGCGCAGAGGAGCCTGTGAATTGGATCAGCCCCATTGAGTCTATAGGAGATTTTCTAGGCTGCTCTGTGAGCTGTGAAGAGATCAGTGTGGGGAGGAAGGAGATTGTAAATTGGCTATCTCCTTTTTGGGGACTGGTTTTCCTTGTATTTAAAGACCTTGTTACCTTCTGAATTGCTTGTACGATAATGAGCAGACTATGAAAAATCTTTTTTTAAAACAGGGAAATGTCATTATTAGGCCGGGGCCAAAGTGAAAAAAAATGCAGGACTTAAAATTTGTAACTATATTTAAAGGATATGGAAAATGTAGAAAATAGCCAACAATAACTTTTTAATAAAAAATCTGCAAAAAAGCCCCTAAAAACCTAATACCAATTCAGAGTTAATGTTACAGTTTTGGTAGAAAAGGACTACGTTAGAAATTTGGGTGGGTTAGGGTTTTAAACCCCTTTTCCCCAACCCAAAGTCTAACCCAAAAATGTTTCCCCAAATGGACATATGGGTATGTCTAGGACATCATGCAGGCTCACAAGCAGACCCTACGCAATCTGCACATGGAACTAGCCTTGTATTACATCTAGCTTCATGCTTTACCGGCCGGGACCAGTGTTTACTCTGATTATGGCCCATTAGATGTCACAGTCAATTGCAACTGCGCATAAGGGAAAGACAATGGGAAAGCTCTCGGCACCCGGCTATCATTTTGGGGCAGGTGATTGACGTTAATGATACGTGCAGTACGTAAAATTTTTGCCTGAATTTTACCAACTCTTATATCTTTATTGACCTTTAAAAGGGGCAATAAAAGAAAATGTAAAAAAGTATACACAAAGTGAAATGTGAACACTGCTCTTTCACCATTACATCTGCCAATCAGACAATTTTTATTTAAAAGTACCAATTTTGTATTGCCATTTGAACAATTTCTAGATGTATTTAACCTGCATGGTTAACAATGTAGAACAAAAAGAGAAAACGGCAGTTGCAATGGCAATTATTAATTGCAATTATTGTTCATCCTTCTGCATTCTATTTTCACTGACAATTGCTAAAAAAAACTGTGAAACACCTTAAGCCAAAAGCAC
>JAODAL010080923.1:0-12076 GCA_025379985.1 Phyllomedusa bahiana | reverse complement strand
TTGAACTAGGGGGGGGTTTTTTCCCCGTAATCAGGAGAAAACTGCCCCCTGTTTTGGGGAGGGCCCCCGAAAAACAGTTCAAATACCAATCTGATAAACCGACCGGTATTTGTCCTGTGCCGTGGGGACGCACCCTAAGGATCCTCCTAGGTCATCTCCAGCAGCTGTGGGATGAACTACAGTCAGAATGGTTCCAAATACCTGTGACAATCTATCAAAATGTTATTGATTCACTCCCAGCCCATCTATATGCTGCTTAACAAAAAGGAAAAAAAAATAAAAGGCAAAGGGCGACATGTCCCAATATGCAAACACCATTTTTGTGCCAAAAACACTTTTGACGCCATTATCTCGATGTAAATAAACTGTTGTACACCAAAACTAGATGCATTATACGCCGGGCAGGCACATTGTAATGATACGCTATGCGCATCATAATGCAATGCACCTACCGAGGCGCATTACATACACTAGTAATGATACGCAATGCACCTCGATAGGCACATTACATACACTACAAATGATACGCTATGTGCCGCGATTTGTGCAATGCGCCTTTTTAGGAGCATTAAGTTTACTATGCACAGTATAACATACGCCAGATTTTTGAGAGGATCGGACTTTACACTGATTTAATGCACCTGAAAGCTGCTGCGGCACCACCAAATTTTGGACATGTCGCCAGGGGGCGTCGCTCGGTAGGTTTATTCGGGGCACAAGCCCCGGACAATCCTGCCTGTTCCCCGAACCTCAGACTGTCGGGTTGCAGGCAGCTGCTATGTGCCTGCAGCGCAGACGATCTATTGAGTTGTGTGTGCGTCCTCTAGAGACACATACAGCTCAGGGCCATTCTTCAGTGCAGGGAGGAAGAGGGAGAGCGATCGCACGAGGTGCCGGGCACTTAGGAGGGAGGAGGGGCGCCTGTCACTCACTGAAGTTCCTGACTATCAGGACTTCATGTGCTGTAGCCATGTTCAGCACGAGAGCCTGGCAGTCAGGAAGCAGCACATAGTGAGTGAGGAGCTTCGCCCCCTGCTGTGCTGCCGGGTCCCTGCAGCTACACAGTCTTCAGTATGGAGTCATCAGCTGCAGCAGCATCCACAGGTGCCCAGGGACTTCTCAAATGAGTGAGTAGCCTCACTGTAGAGACCAGTGCTAGATAGTATAATAAGGGGAACACCACATAATCTTCATGAATATGAACTATTGAATGTATATATGTGTGTATGCATGTGTGTGTATATATGTGTATGCATGTGTGTGTATGTTTATGCATGTGTATGCATGTATGAATATGTATATATGTGTATGTATTGTATGCATGTATGTGTGTGTATATATGTGTATGTATTGTATGTGTGTGTATACATGTGTGTATATATGTGTATTTGTGTATGCATGTGTGTATGTATGTATGTGTGTATGTATGTGTGTATGCATTTGTGTCTATACATGTGTGTATGTGTGTATATATGTGTATTTGTGTATGTATTTGTGTATGCATGTGTGTATGCATGTATATGTGTGTATATGTGTATGTGTGTGCATATATGTGTATGTATTGTATGCATGTAAATGTGTGTGTATATATGTGTATGTATTGTATGCAAGTATGTGTGTGTATTTGTGTATGCATGTGTTTATGTGTGTATGTATATATTGTAAGACTCCACCCACATTTTGGCCACCATCTTGGTTCAGCCTGGGGGTTTCTTCGCTCCGGGATCGCCGCTTTTCGTAAGACGGATGATGGCACTCCAACACAGGCTACAGTTAAATCTGGCCTTGAGCCAGTTTTATTGAGGCACAGTATTCACATACATAAAACAAAACAAAATCCTCGGCCGTCTGGCCACTAACTACACAATATACAGACAGAGTGTGAGCTGGACCTAATGTTCAAACCCACAATAAACTCTGTCAACTTCTCCCAGTCTCCCACTGGGTCGCAGCTTCTTCCAAGCCTCTGGGGGGCCAGAGCCTCTCTCCAGCTCCTTTGCTACACACCACTGCAGGTAGCAGAACACGCTCCCCTGATTACCTGGAGCAGCAGGCTTTTGTAGGCCTCCAAGACCATGGCAAAAACATGTGCTGGAACATGGGGACGTGGGAACATGGGGAGTAGACACCCAACCAAAACATTGTCTACTCCCAATAAGAGCCGACCCCAAGAACGGCTGAAAAGCCAAACTAACCATATACCTTTGCCAACCACTTAGTGTGGCTGACAATACATCTGACCTTGGTGGCATGTCGCATGTGTATATATTTATATATTATATATATTATATATAATATTATATAATATATATTATATATTTTATAATATTTTTGTGTTATATATTTTATGTGTGTATGTATATATATATATATATCTGTGTATGTATGTGTGTGTATATATATATATATATATATATATGTGTGTGTGTGTATTGTAGGAAGGCACAAGGTGCCGTTATTGACGGACGTTATGTGTCACCGATCTGCTTAAGATCGGTGAAATAAAGCCCATTTGTTTTGGTGTCAGCGGCAGCAGGCCACTGACACAGGTTTTTGTATATGTAGTATGGCAATAATGCCGTGATCCGGGTCGGGCTTATTGGAGCAGTCTGTAGAGTTGGGTGGGACGGGCTGCTCCCACATCCAGTCCTGGGCTTACAAGCCCTATACACTCACCGGCCACTTTATTAGGTACACCTGTCCAACTGCTCGTTAACACTTAATTTCTAATCAGCCAAACACATGGCGGCAACTCAGTGCATTTAGGCATGTAGACATGGTCAAGACAAACTCCCGCAGTTCAAACCGAGCATCAGTATGGGGAAAAAAGGTGATTTGAGTGCCTTTGAAAAGTGGCATGGTTGTTGGTGCCAGAAGGGCTGGTCTGAGTATTTTAGAAACTGCTGATCTCTGGGATTTTCCCGCACAAACCATCTCTAGGGTTTACAGAGAATGGTCCGAAAAAGAAAAAACATCCCGTGAGCGGCAGTCCTGTGGGCGGAAATGCCCTTTTTGATGTCAGAGGTCAAAGGAGAATGGGCAGACTGGTTCGAGCTGATAGAAAGGCAACATTTCTCAAATAGCCCCCGTTACAACCAAGGTAGGCAGAAGGGCTTTTCCTGAAGAACAGTACGGCGAACTTTGGGGCAGGGGGTTTACGCAGCAGAAGACCACACCGGGTTTTGCCCTCCTTTCATAAAAAAACAGGAAAACTGAGGCTCCAATTTGCCAAGCCATCAAAAATTGGGAAGTAAAGATGGAAAAAAACGTTGCCGGTTGATAGTCTCGATTTCTGCTGCGACAAAATTGGATGGAGGGTCAGAATTTGGGGGTCAAAACTAAATATCCCCTGCCTTTTTCAAGGGTTCAGGTGGTGGTGGTGGTGCTGGTGTGGGGAATATTTTCTTGGCACTTTTTGGGGCCCCTTTTGGTACCAATTGGCATTTTGAAAACCCCTTGTTAATCTATCCCACGAAAAAATTGAGGCAGTTCAAAGGGCAAAAGGGGGGGCCCCAACCGTTACTAGATGGTGTACCAAATAAAGGGGCCCGGGTGGTGTTGGGCCGCGGCTCAGGTGAGGGGGTTTGGGGTTCCTTACCTTGGTCAAATGCTCAAGGAGCAAATGTTTGCAGGAGAGCCGGGCTGGGCCTTGACTCCTAGAGGGAACGACTGAAACTCATGCGGTTCCCTTTTGCCCAGAGATTCGAGTGCGGTACGTGTGAACCAGTGACTGTGTTTTCGATGTTTTTTTTTTGGGCGAAGCAACCCTGCCGTTTTTTTTTCTTTTTTTGTGGGGTACAATATTTTGCCGTTTTTCACACTAAAGGAGTTTCCCTTTGGGCTAATCCCTACAATTTTTTGTCTGGATGCGGGAACTCCGGGATAAGAGACTGCTGCCCCGGGTTAAGGGGGCTCTATTTTAAAAACCCGCGGAGTAATGGAGGAGCGCTGAAGCCCCTGGTGGGGGGGGGCCCCCAACAGCAACAAGCCCAGCGGTCCGTGCGGTCACAGCAAGAACAACCGCTCTGATCAAGCAGTGCCCCTAGGGAGGAGCAACCCGGGGGGAAGGAGCCCCCAGCTACCCCCCGTCAGAGGACGGACAGCAGTTGGAAAAAGGGTCGAGACCCCCTTCAAAAAGTCCCCCAAAGCGGGGAAGCCTTCCTTAACCGCTTTGAGGGGTTTTCCGAAGGGAGGTACCAGCCCCCAGTGGGAGGGGTCCTGGCCCCCTTTCTCCCGGGCGACCTCAAAAGGCTTATTAGAGTCTTCGGATGCAGGGAATCCCCTAAGCGGGAGATCAAGATCCTGGCACGCCGGGCGTGACGGTCCCCGCCCGGGGCTCAGAGGGTGCACCAGGGGGGAACAGGAGGGACCGGCCCCCAAGGCCCAAAAAAGTTGATCTCTGCACCTCACCCGAAATGCTGCAGCCAGAGGTCTGTTCCCCCAGCCCAGTGGTGGAAAGGGTATGAGGGACTTTGTGCAGTCCCCCCAAGCCGTGCGGGGCGCGCGGCGGGAAAATCCCCAAAAGGCAAAAACTTAGAGCCTTGGGGAAAAGGTATCGGGCCCGGAGCCTCCTTGGTCATCCGGCCCCCTTTGCCCTTCCATACGGGCGTATGAGATGCCCTTGCGGCCCAGAAGGGCCCCAAACCCCCCCTAGGAACCCCGGTCCAAGGCCAAAGGCCCCAGAGCCAAATCCAGACCCCCTGTCAGGAATATCTTGGAAGTGCCAAACGCGGGCCCGGGCAATGGGGCCCAAATGCCCACTTGGCCGGAACCCATGGATGCCCCTAGGGGGGGTACTTTCAGTTTGCGAAACCCGGCCTGCACGGGGTGATGGACCGGAGAAGGGACCCCACTCTTTCCAAAAAGGTAAAAGGCCCCCTACAGGGGACCCCTGGTGGGGGAGTTTGGTCACTTTTTCCAAAGGGCCCCGTACCCCCCTTTGTTGTTCCAGGGAAAATTTGGGATTAAACGTGTACGGGGATAAAAAAGTGTACCAGGGGCCCGAGCACGTTAAAATCTGATGGGGGTACAGTGTCCCCCCAAGTAGGCATGTGAAGGGGTTACTGCACAAGGCGTAATTGGCCGGGACGCCCCCCTTTTTGGTTACAAATGGGAAAATACAGTACGCAAAATTTCCCCGGGCACAGAAAGCCCTGAGAGCCTGCCAAGAGGTGGTTCCCGAATTCCGTTCTCTGTATGGTGGAGATGGGAGAAAGTCACCCCCTTGGGACAGTCCCGACCTGGGTACCGGGGAAATTTTGGGGGGCCCGTGCAGGATGAAACCGAAAGGGGCCCCTCAATAGCGTGGTGGCCCGGGGATGGGGTACCCCAAGAGTCAGAGGCGAAAAAAAAGATTTCCCCATTTTGCCAGAAGGGAAACTGTTGACCGGTGACCAAAATCCGTAAGAAGGGGGTGGAAAAACGCTAGCCCCCAAAACCCCATAGGCGGTTGGTATGGCCCACTCACGTCTTTTTGGGGGGGGACACCTTGGGGCCAAAAAAAGACCAAGAGGGATTTACCCATTCTCTGGCCAGGGTGTGCCGGAAAGGATTAAATGCCGTCATTCCCGTCCCGGGGTAACCCCCAGTCGCCAATTTCCGCACCCCCGCAAACCCCATTGCCTATTTTTGAGATCCCCTTTGAGAGAGTAGCGGGGATTTAGGGGGGCCCTGGTAAAGTGGGTAGAGGCACCATACATTCGGTCTCATGGACCCACTCCATCCCCCCAGAACTGTCCCCCTGAGAAATGCTTCCTCAAAAAGTATTGCTGGGGCTTTGGCACTTTTTTTCCCCCGAAGGGGTTGCCAAAAGAGATCCTGAGGGTCAAGGGACCCCGTTTATGTCAAGAGAAAAAAGGATTTTGTATTTTCTGAGGGGACCCAGCTACGACCTCGGTGTATCCCCCCCAGACAGATGGTTGGGGTAGAGGCCCCAAAAAGCCCTTAAAGGGCCATTTGAAGAAAGTAGGAGAAAAGGCCGAGTTTGGGGATCCTTTTGCCTACTCCTATTTTTATTAAGGGTTTCCCCAAGCCCCCACGGGTTCCCCCCTTTGAATTGCTTTATGGCAGGCCCCCCAGGGGGCTATTAGATATCGCCAAGGAGACCTGGGAAAAACGAATCACCCCCTAAAAAACGTTATGAGCGTGCCCCGTTGCAGGAAGGATCGTGGGATCCCCCTTTTTAAAAAAACATCTTTTTCGGCCCAAAGCGCAAGCGAGAGTCTACAACAGGTCGGCCCGAGTGAGACAGTTTAGTCCAGGGGACCGGGGCCCGGGCTTGTACCAAAAAGGGGGAGAGCAAGTTCCGGCGAAATGGAAGGTCCCTATGAGGGATGGAAAGGGGGGGGAGGTCAATACGGGGGCCAACAGCCGGGTAGAAGGAAGCCCATCAAAAACTACCACGTTAACTTTCTCAGCCATGGAAAAAAGGGGGACCCCCCGGAGGATCTTGTTTTTGGGGGTTTCCCCAAACCGAGACCCGGGTAGAGGGAGTAAAGGGTTGCAGGGGGACCCGTCTTTTTTCAAAACCCAAAAGGCAGACAACTGCTGCAACAAAATGGGCTTTTTCAAACACCCGGGCTAACCATGTTGTGGGAAAAAAGGAAATTTTGGACCGAGCCTCATGCGGGGAATTTTTAAAACCCATAGGATTCCCGGGGGCCCTAGGGAAATTGTGGCAAAAGAGGTACGAGAAGTTAAAAATTTGGGGTTATAGAGGGTCTAAGAGCGGGGTGGGTCCAGCCCCCCTGTTAGTGCCAAAACCCCAAAGGTGAGTGGGCTTCTGCAAAAGACTACCGTAAACTAAATGAGGGATCCAAGGTCGATGCTACCCCCTGCCCCGGGTGGATAGCTTATTGAGAGGGGAGGGAGCCGGTATATCACCACCCTGACCGTTAAGGGGTTTTGGGATCCCCTTTCCCAAAGGGGCCCGAGGAAAAGACTGCATTTTCTACACCAGACAGGTCTTCCAATAGTAAGAATGCCTTTGGGTTGCAGGGGGCTCCCGCCACCCCCGAGGGGCGATGGGTAGGTTTGGGTCCCCCAGGCATATGCGTCAGCCCACCTTGCGCATAGTGATCTTTAGCCCGGTTTTGGGGGATCACCTTAAGAAGACCAAAACTGTCCTAAAATGCGCTAAGGAAAGGTGGGGGCACCATAAACCCTATAAATCGGTGGGAGGGGGGAGGGGCCGTTTACTTGGGTTTTTGTCTGGGAGGGGGGAAATAAAACCCCAAAAGAAAAAAAAGAAGCCCTCCCAAACCTGGCCCCCCCCCCAATAAGAAACAAGTGAGAGCGTTTCTAGGGGTTGTGGGAAAAACCGGGGGTTTATCTTAAATTGCCCAGATGGGGTGCCCCTAAATGACCTAACGAAGGGTGTCAAATCGCCATGATCAAATGGTCCCCAGAGGCGAGAGGCCTTCCCAAAACTTGAAGTCAGCCTAGTTGACAGCCTATTGGTGGCCCCCGATTTTTCGCGAGAATTTGTGGTACAAACAAGCCTCAGAGATCGGTAGGACAGAATGTCCAGGTTATCAATGGGGGGAAATCCCCGGGGTTTCCTCAAGGAAGCGTCCCCTGCCGAGCGGAATTACTCCATTATTGAGAGGGAATGCTTGGCCCTTAAAGGGGCGCTCGACTCTCCCGGGACTACCCCCTGGGGGCGGAAATTAGATTGGTGCGGATTTATGCCCCCTTTTAAAATGGTTAAGGGAGAAAAAAAGGGAACAAAGCCAGGGGACCCGTTGGGTTTCTGGCTTGCGGGTTTAAATTTCTCGGTGGAGCACAGGGGGCAAGCTGCAGGGAATGAGATGCCCTGTCTGGGTATTAGTTTTTATGGCTGTTGGGGCCCAGTCCCCCCGGGATTTGGGGAGAGGGGGGGGGGGGGGGATGTGGAAAGGGACAGGGCCGTTATTGGAGGACGTTATGTGTCACCCTTGCTTAAGATGGGAAAAAAAGCAATTTGTTTTGGTGTCACGGCAGCGGGCCCTGACCCAAAATTTTGTATATGTAGTTGGCAAAAAGCCGTGATCCGGGTGGGCTTTATTGGGCAGCTTAGATTGGGGGGACGGGGTGCCCCAACCCCTGGGGCTTACCCGCCCATTAAGGCCCGCAGGGTCGGTGAGGGGGGGTTTGGTTCCTTACCTTTGGGCAAACTGTCAAAGGGCGAATGTTTGCAGGAGGCCCAAATGGCCTTCACCAATGAGGGAAAGACTGAAACCGCATGGGTTGCCCTTTCCAGAGATTTAGAGTACGGTACTGTGCTGAACCAGCTGTTTTTCCAGAGTTTTTTTGGTGAAACAAGCCTGCCTTTTTTTTTTGTTTTTTTGGGGTGCTAAATAAAATTTGCCGTGTTTCCATTAAAGGACTGCTTCCCCTTTGGGTAATCCCTACGTATTTTTATTTATTAATATATATATTATATATATACTATATGGTGTGCAGCATGGTGTTTATATATATAATATATATTTTATATATATAATATTAATATATTTATATATAATTTATTTAAAATTTTAATATTAAAAAATTTGAGATTTCCAAAATGGAGGGACCCGGGGCCCCCGAGATGAAAGGAAAGCGATCCTCACTACCCTTTTGTAGAAACAAACTCACTTTTATTGTCCCAAAAGTGTAACAGACTCTTGCTGACAAACAATTAAAAACCCTGATTTAGAACCAACGCGTTTTTTGCGGTAACCCCCACTTCCTAGGAATAACCCCAATTTCATTTAGAAACAGTTTTTATAAAAATTGGAACAAAACGATGGGGGGTTCCTAAACCTAAGCTATACCGAAGCCTTAATTCATGTGTTTTTTCAATAGTTTGAAGGCTCGAATGGAAGGGTTAGTCAACACTATTCGATCATAGCACATGCTCAGGGTGGTAGAAAATGGTCCGCCGAATGGTCACCAAAGCAGTACAAAGAAAGGAGATCTCTTAAGAGAGTAGCAAGGGACCGATAGAAAATACATAACAAAGATTTTCGGGTTTTTAAATTTTTTTTCCCCTCATTGGTAGATAACGATTCCAAACCCCCTCGGTTTACAAAAAAAAGAAATGTTTTGGATCTTTACATTGCAAACCTTAAAGCCAAAAGGATTAAATGAGGTTTTTGAAGTCATTTAACATTACCATTTGAGTGCTTTTACCACCTGCGGATAGTAGATGTAACACCTATAGAATTACAAATATGTGAGTTATTTTTGACTTTATGCCCATCTAAACACGGGTGATGGAATAAGCAAGGTTGTTATTGCTAACTTAACAGCTTTATGAGTTTTTATTAATTTTATGGGGAATTTAGGTTACATCATGTTGTGTCTATTATCACTAATTTTAACATATATTTATCATTTGTATGAGTATCTATCTATAAACCTCGGAGAACACCGACACTAGGACCAGATTTCGAATGTACCATGTGTTTGACAGCTCTCATTACCATTTTCTACCACCCTGAGCCATGTGCTATGACACGAATAGTGATTGACTAACCCTCATCCATTCAGAGCCTTTCCTTTCTATTGAAAATAGAACACATGAATCTAACGGGTTTTGTGTATAGCTTTTTGATGTTTAGAAAAACCGCCCATCGATTGTTCCCAAATCTTATATAAACTGTTTCTAAATCAATGTTGGTTATGCTCCTGAGGAAGTGGGGTATACCGCAAGAAACGCTGTTTAGCTTTTAAATCTATTTGTTTAATTGTATGTCAGCAAGAGTCTGTTACACTTTTAGACAATAAAGTGAGTTTGCTTCTACTAAAGCTAGTGAGAGATCGCTGTTCCTTTCATCTCGGAGGCCGGATCCGCTCCATTTTGGACCCTTCCCATTGTTTCTGTAAGGTCCAGTCGGGACTTGTGTATACCTTTGGATCAGGCTGCTATCTTCAGGGCGACGGTGCCAATAGCCCTAGAAGCTTTCTTGAGTGTTGTCCCTCTTTGGATTCCCAAACCTCATCAGGTGAGAGCCTTTCATCATTTTTTTGACTCATTTAATATTTTAACGGCATTACACTATTGTGCGCCTTTTCCCCCCTCTTTTTCTCTTTCATTTAATATATAATATATTTATTATATATTATATATATATATATATATATATATATAATTATATGTGTGTGTGTGTGTGTGTGCATGCATATGTGTATACATGTGTATGTATATGTTTGTATATATAGATATATATGTGTGTAAATTAGAGATGGGCGAATTTCTCAAAAATTCGATTCGGTCACTTCGCCGAATTTTCTGACAAAATTCGTTTCGGTCCGAATTACTTCGGCACGAATCACATTAAAAAACAGCTATTTCCAGGCTGAACAGAGCCTGCAGGGTGCTGTAGAACGTTGTGCCATGCTTAAATATGCAGAGGAAGCTTGGTTTGGTCTTCATACAATGTTGTGTTTAGTATGACACGCACATGACGCCGCCGCTCTTAGAATCGCTTCACTATTAAAAATTCCCTGGGCACTTAAGAGGGCCCAAAACTGACCAAAAAACTAAGCGGGAATGTAGCCTGATAAAGTCATGCCAGCGAAAGCTGGAAAAAAAACAAGTTTAGAGATCAGGTGGCAACATTAGTGACAGAGTGTGGAGGTGCGGCGGCAGCTACAGCAGCATGAGGTCAGACAGTGGCACAATGACATTTCTGGAGGTGGCCCAAAACAGTAGCAGGGCCAGAGTGGCACAATGACACAGTGTGGAGGTCACGGTAGCAGCAGCATGAGGTCAGGCAGTGGCACAATCTCATTCTGGAGGGGGCCAAAAAAAAAGGAGTAGTCCACGAGTGGCACAATGACAGAGGGGTGGAGGGCACGGCAGCAGCAGCATGGGGTCAGACAGTGGCAAAATGAAACAGTGTGGGGTCCCCAGGCCACAGCAGCAGCATGAAGTGACGTACATGACATTTGGGGTGGCAAAAAAGGGGAGTAGGCCCAGGGGGCCAAATGACAAAGACGAGGGGCGGGGCAGGAGCAACAGCTGAGGTCAGAGAGTGGCACAGTAACAGTGTGGGGGGCACGGACCAGAAACACAGCATGGGTCATAGAGTGGCACAATGACAATGTTGGGTGGGGTGGGAATACCATCCCGGTAAAGATGGTGGTAGGCAATGGGGAAAAATGTCAGCAGATGTTGGCATAGGGGGTTAGGCATCAAATAGTGGCAGGGAGTTTTAACCCAAAAGACCCCCAAGGGTTTGGTTGTGTGGAAAACCCGGCCCGATCCAAAGCCGTTCTCTTGAAAAAAAGGTTTTTTTTTGTTTTACATTTCCTGGACAAAACGGGTTTTCCTTGTGGTAAATGGCCCCCCGCCCCTGAAGACCCCCTCTGAGCCACCTCTGGCCGGGCGGACAGTTCTCCACTGCAAATCGGAAATTGCGGCACACATCCATTTGGCTGCCCCCTGTCCCCGGATTTCTAATGGGGGTGGCAAGGCTGTCCAAGAGGCCCCATGTTTGGGTTTAGGGGGTGCTCCCGGTCTGCGCTGCGGTGACTGCCCCCCTCACTAGGGGGTGAAGGAAGCGCTCATCAGTGCTCCCGACTTGGTTGTTGCTGTGGAGTGGTACTGCTATAAACCCCCCCCCTTTCCCCCCGCAGCCGCGGCAGTAGTACTAGCGCTGAGGAAAAACCCCCCGTCAGACCGGGCGAGGAGGGACGAGCCGAATAGGCAGCGGCCAACGATACGGGGGATTTCCCATGTATTTAAGTTTGTCCTCCCGTCAATAGCGGGAAAAAGGTCCCATTTTGGATGGTAGCGAGGGGCCAATAGGGTGGAGAGCCAGAAGCCCCTCTGCCCAAAGCTGACTATTTGGTTCACAGCCAAGAAAATCGCACTGCGGCCATCTGCACAAGTGACTCCCGGGGGGTCCCTGCCTCCCTCTCCACGTATTGCCACGGTGTTGCGGGTCACTGCCTGTCTTCCTCATCTCCATCTACCTCCTCCAGTGCTCCCCCTCCCCTCTTTTTTTCACTGGGGAGAAAATCCCTATTTTACCCAACAATTTCGCTCCCAAAGTCCCCCTCCTCCTCCTCCATTTTAGTCCCCGCGGACTCAGTGGCCCCGGGAAGG
>JAODAL010080922.1:0-12076 GCA_025379985.1 Phyllomedusa bahiana | reverse complement strand
TTTTTGAAAGATAGCAGAGCTGGGATTACCCAAGGCAGCGAACGCGGGAACGGTGAGAGTGTAAAAGCCGTTGATGAAATAGAGAGTCAGGGGCAGGGGTAGAGTTGGGGGTGGAAAGTGTGATTTGTTTTTTCCAATTTAGTTTTGGGGAACGTGATGGAAAAAGGGGGAAAAGGGACGAGGACGGACGGAAGGAAAGACGGTATTCTCCGGGTGTCAGGGTGGGTGTAATTTGCCCCCATAAATTTCAGTTTCCCCTGTGCTTTTTGGGGAAATTTAAGATTCGGGGAATCCCATCAACCCTGTTAGTGTTGTTTGGGATTTCAATAGAGTGCTTTTTTTCTGCCTTCTTTAAATTTTTACCGTGCTTTATTAGAGAATTTCGATTTGGGACCCCATAAAATTCTTGTTATTTGTTGCACGTGGAGTAAAAATTCGAGTATTTTTTGCCCCCCATCATTTAATTTCACCTGTGTCTTATTAAAATTTTGATTCTGGGAACCCATCAGTTGTTGTCAAATACAGAGTGGTTTGTGCCCGCCATCATTTAAATGTGCGCAGGAAATGGAAAAAAAAATTTTTTTGGGAAAAAATTCAGTGAACTCGGGAATAAAATTTTTTGGAAAAAATTCCCCCTCTCTAGAAATATTTCTAAAAAAAGAGTGTAGTAAAAATTTATTTTGAGTTGTGTTTTTCGTTAACTTACAAACCCCCATGAAATACAGACTGAAATAGAAATTTGGAAAAAAAATTACTTTTTGAATTTTCCCCACCTTTCCTTTTTTTCCTTAAAAACTAAATGGTTAACAGATTTCTAAGCGCTGTTTTAAATACTTTGAAGCCCCCTAAATTTCAAAATGTAAAACTGCCCCAAAAAAAATCTGTGTTTAAATTTTTCTTGAAATTTAAAAAATTGCAATTATTTTTTGTAGTTTCCCAAAATTTCCTTAAAAAATTTTTTAATAAACTAATATAAATTATGCCTACATACAGAAGGCATATGACAGATTCTATTTATAAACTATTGTGTGTGGTATTACTGTGTGTCTTAGATAGAGAAAATTTTGAAGTTTGAAATTTTTCCAAAATTTTACGATATAAATAAACGAGTATTGTTTGGAAAAAAAATTCTTACTAGCTTAAAACAGAATATGTATAGAAAACAACCATGAATCACATGGATAGGTAAAAGCATTAAAAAGTTATTGTTACATAAAATGACACGTGATTTTAAAAAAGTGTCTGTCAGGAAGGCCAAAACTGGCTCCGGTGGTAAGCAGTTAAAAAAGTAGATGTTGTCCAGCCAAAATCAAGCCATCATGTGACTTTGGATATAGAAATATAGAGAGAGGAGAAAAGAAAAACTAAAAATATGAAAAAAAAACTTCATTAAAGGGGGGAACGACATTAAAAACTAAATTTACATACAGAAAAAAAATTACTTTCTGAATCTCAGGCAGGTCAAAAACGAGTTCTCAAAAGTTAAAAGGAAGTGCAGTGCTTAGAGAGGGTTCCACGGTGTAAAAATTTCATCCATTCTTCAGTAATTTAGTTGTAATTTTTGTCCCATTTTTTCGTATCATGTGCAACCAGTATTTTAATCAGCACTCTAAAAAGTGTCCCGGGTTAACATTTTTGTTTGGTATTAGTCCAGTAATATTGCATGGCTCAATAGTCGGATGTGCAAGTCAGGGTTGAGGGGTAAATGGCCTGAGTGGAAAGGGTTTAAACATGTAGGTAAATGAAAATGAAGATTATTACCAAATATTTTTCCTGTTCCAATTTTGTTACCTTCAAAGTTAGAGAAGTTCTTATCTCATCCTTGCTTAGAAAAGGTTTCCCAGGCTACTGAACATCGCCAGCAGCTCTGGCCAGGATGGTAATGTCATTTCCTGCTGTGATCTATCAGCAGCGCAGGAGCATGTTAGTCTGTATTATGGTCAAACATTAATCCTCTACGGCACTGTAGCCTTCTGTCCTGATGTTTAAACCCTTCTGTTAGCAATGTCCTATAACAGACTCAGCTAGGAATTGCAGAGCTGACAAGCCAATCGTTGCGGTAGACCCATACACAATGTAACCAGAAAGTTAAAGCTTCAAGCTGGCTGTGAAGTGCAAGCCCTCTGAAACAGCCAGATGTGAAAATGTCTTTAGCTGTTAACAGAATTATTTCAATAAATAAACACAAAAGGTTCCAAACATATTTAACCCCTTAAGCACCAGGCCCAGGTGCCAATTTTATTGTGTGCATCAGTAGTGTAGAATGCGCCTGAATTTATGAACCTATTCTACTGCGGGCCATAGATTTAGCACTTTCTAACTACAAAGCGACAATTCAGGCTCAGGTAAACCACTTTTAAAGTGGTCTATCTGTTCCAGCAGTAATGCACCTGGATTTGTTGTACTAAAGACATAAATATGTAGCTTTGTACGGTTGTAGTGCGACAAACCCCCAGAACGTCCCCGCATCTTAAGCGCATTACAAAGTGCAGTGGGCGCTTTATATTGCACCTAATTATGGAGTGTGCCTGCTCATACATCAAGCACATAGGGCTGTGTCAGTTTTGGGCTGAAAAGACACCAGATAACTGGCATAGCCTGTACATACATGTCAACCAAAGTGTTTTTCTGCATTTGTTTTTGTTACACCATTCACATTTCCCACTAAATAACCTGTTAGATTAATTCTACAGGTTATTATGGTCATGTAGATACCTAATATGTGCAGATTTTTTTGTTTTGTTTTGTTGTGTGTAATGTATGCACTATCATTTTTTATTAAATATTTATTTTTATAGTATTATTTTTTTTCTACAATTTTTTGTTTTTTTTTAATTTTTTTTACATTTCATTAAGGGATAACTATTTAACATTTATTTATACACTGAATAATGTACTAGCATACTGCTGTATGCTAATACATATAATATGTATACTCCTGACACTACTCTATGGGCGACATCTATGAATTTGCATTTTTTTTGGCGTATAAGGCACCAAAAATCTGCTGGAAAACTATTCTTTAGATGGCAAAACACATTTTAATGCACATAGAATGCACCAAAGTTTGATGCAAAACTACCATACAACGTTTGGCGCATTACACGCTATTCGCCAAAATGTTTGGCGCATAAAACTAATTCATACTGTCGTATTTTACACTCCTCTATATCTATTTAGAACTGGTGTGTTGGCGCAAGTTAAAAAAAATGGCACATGCATATTCATAGATGTTGACCTATGTGGCAGTATGACCCTCATGTCACTGGTGGTCCGGATGACCCAATAGAGCTGTGTAATCCCCTTTGATTATGCCGTGGTCATGGACCGCGGCAATCAAACAGTTGAACGCCGGGGATCGGAGGTTTCCGTCAGTCTCTGATGTTTACAGAGACACTACAGCTCAGTTCCTAGTGCAGTTACACGACTGCGAACCACAAACCCCTCTGCAGAAAACATCTTTTGGCATCACTGCAGATAGACAACCTGCACCGCCTGCCGCAAAAAGTCAGTGGGCAGTCGTTAAGGGGTTAAATAGAAAACTTTCCCAAGTTTTTAGGTTTGGGTTGTAATGTGTCTTAGGCTGAAATTCACACATGTGGGAGGTAGAAGCTAAAGATGAAAGTTTTTTTTCACTACTTTAGTTTGTGCACTTTCTCTCAGCTCACAGCATCTTCAGCTTCAAAACAGGGGGCATGTTAACACAGGTTGGGGGCGTCTTCAGTCTCCAGGCTTTATGACGCCAACTCCCTCCCCTGCTCATGCTAGCTCAGTAAAACGTATGTCCTGAACATGATGGAAAAAAAGCAACTCTTGGAGTCATTTACAGCTGCAGGAAAGCAAACAAGAGATCCTGAATAGAACTGTTTCCTCTGCACTCACAGGAGAAAAGGAGAGTAGAAACTGCTGATAAGTAATGTAAACACATGTAAGATGAGCTGTCTCACAAGTGATTAGCTGTCCTCTCGTCTTTAGAACACACTGACAGTGTGTTCTGAAGACGAGCAGACAGCTAGCCAGCTTGTGAGACAGCTCAGTCTTACATGTGTTTACATTACTTATCACGTAAATCCCATCTTTTAGAGATTGCGAAGAGGAACTCATCAGGCCACGCCTCTAAACACGCCCAAACACATACATGCCAACTTTTTAGACAGACAAAAAGGAACACATTTTCAGGATTGCATTGCATTGTATCCAATTATGAAATATTCAGTAACTTGTTATGTAACATACATCTAGAAAGCAATTACTTTTTAAAGAAAAATAGTCATTTTATTGACACAAATCTGTTTCCTAAATGAAAAAGAGGGACAATCATTGAGCTAAGAGGGACATAGGGTCCTGGGTTAAAAATAGGGACTGTCCCTCCAAAATAGGGACATTTGGGAGGTATGCTCGTCAGTAGATATACTCTCCTGTTGGCTCCTGTGAGTACAGGATAAACAGTTCTATTCATGATCTCTTGTTTGCTTCCCTGCAGCTGTATATGACTACAACAGTTGCTTTTTTCTATCAGTAAGCTCATTGAGGAAAAAGGCAGAGAAAAGCAGGGAGCCTGCACTAGAATGCGCACTCCCAAGATTAGGACCCGGGGCAAAGACATAGAGGAGGCTGGAGAGCCGGCAGCCAATGCCAGTGAAGGGGACAGGATCCAACCAGGGCAGTAAGAAAATGCACTATGAAGGCAGAAGGAAGGGAACTGCTGCTAAACTATAACATTTGGAAAATACAAACTTATTAGAAAATTGTTTATTTTTATAGTCCATTAAAATAAAAAATATATGATCTTATAAGGGAAAAAAACCCTTTTTTTAAGCTCTCCAATTTTGGGTATTAATGTTTGGGGAATCAAAGATTTTTAAAACCCGGGGGTAAATTATTCATTTTTTCTTTTTACTTTAGAAAAAAGTGCAGGGAACTTCCAAACATACTTTATGTATGACAGATAACATTTTTCATTGCAATTATGCCAAAAAAAATAGCTAATTTTTTTTAATAAATCTCCTTAAAATTGAAAATTTTAAAATAAAAAAAAAAAACCCCTTTGAAAAACCATAAAAAATTATGAAGGTAACCTTAAATAGTAAAAAACCGCATTCCCTTTTTTTTCCAAATTTGCTTAAAAAAGGGGCCCTTTTTAAAAGGTTTTTTAAAAAAAAAAAAAAAAAAAATTTATTTTATATATATAATTTTAAATAAAAATTTTTAAATGAGATGCAGATTTCCCCTTTTAAAATTTTTTTAAAATGTGTAAAAAAAAAAAAAAAAGGGGACTGTCTTTTTTAAATCAGAAAAGGGAGAAAATGTTTAAAAAGTCCACCCTAAACTTTAAAGTGGTTGTCTACCCAAATTTTTCCAACATGCGTATTATTTTTGGGGGGGCTGGGTAAAAAAAAAAACAAAAAAAATTACTTTAAAATATAAGTTTTTTTCCAGTGATGGGGGACCCCTTTGGCCCTCTAAATCGGTCTTTTTTGTTTTTTGTTTCCCCAGCAAAAACAAAAACATCACCACGGAAGCAAAATTTGATTTGCTCCCATCGGCCCTTTTGATATTTCCTAAATTATATTTCCCGGGGCCTTGGGGTAAAAGGGTTTTTTCCCCCCCTTTTTTTTTTTTTCATTTTTTTTTTTGGGGCCCCAAAGGGTTGTTATCACTGCATTTTTGGTTATTTATAAAAATCTTTTAAACAAAGGTCTTTTAAAAAACCATTTAAAAAGTGGTTAACATTCTGTTTTCCTGTGATAATATGGTGGTGTTTGGTCAGGGGTTTAGTTTTTGCTAAGCTGGGAAAAAGGGCTTTTTGGCTCATGGGGATAAAATTTGGGCCCTAATCAAAAAAAAAATGCTTTGGGGCCCTCTTTCCTTTTTAAAGGGGTGCTTTCCACGATGTGCTTTTTTTGGGTTTTTTTGGATGCTTTTTTTTTGCGTTTTTTTGTACAGAAAGGCCAGAAATTTAAATGCGTACATTTCTGCAAAAAAAAAAAACTTTAAAAAATGCACCAAAGGGCACCATGTAAAAGCCCCCTTGGGTTTGGTTTGGGGAATATTCAGGGACGGGGAAAAGTACATGCTGGAAAAAGGGTTCAGTATTCTTTTTAACAATGGTTGGGGTCAAGTCAGAAGAGAGCACAGCACCACATCAGAAAGCCACAAATGAAATGAAAAACATTGTTTGGGGGTTTTAAAGGCAGGCCCCAAGTCAAAAAACTTTTCAGGTTGAAGGTCAAAATGACAAAAGTCAAATTTCAAGAAAGTTTCAGGAAAAAAAAGGGGAAATGGGTTTTTAAACAGGTTTTTAAACGACACAATTTTTCCCAAAGGTCTTTTTTTTAAACAAATATGAATAATATTTAAAAAGCAAAAACTGGTTCAAAAGCAAAGTAGCAAACTCTGAAACTGCAAAATTTTTACAAATTTTAAGGTCAATTTTTTGGGCTTCTATGGAAAAAAGATGTACCCCAAAAATAACAAGTAGCCCAAAGGCCCTTTAATCAAAAATAGGCTCAAAAAAAAAAATAAAAAGGGTTTCCTAGTTTTTAAAATTAGATATAAAATTTTAAATTTTTAATAATGAAAAATTAAAAACACTTAAAAATTCCCGGGTTTTGATACAATACAAAAAAAAACCCACAAAAAAATTTACAAACAAAAGGCATGCATATATGTATTTGCCGGGATGACAAAAAAAAAGGGGAAAAATTTTCCTTTAAGGGGTTAAATTAGCCTTTTCAAAAAGGCAGAGCACCCGCCCCAAAAAAGGGGGCGCCCCCCACTTTGAGGGAATGTCCTAACTGAAAAAATATGTATATTTGTATCTTGGAGATTTTCTAACCCCGTATCCCAAAATTTACTCCCCAACAAAAAAAACTTTTATTCACAATTCTCAAGTTTAATTACCCAATATCCAAAAAGTGGGATTTCCCGCCCCGACGGGTTTTCCCCTTTTGGGTTCATCGGGGGGAACTATATGAGATGAGTGGTTTTGTCAGTAACCACAAGGTACTGTGGTGAGGACCGTTTGAAGTCAAAAAATGGTGCCAAAAAATTAAAAGGAAACTTTTAAAAAAAAAAAGGGCTCCCCCCAACAATATATGCAAAAAATGGAAAACAGATAAAAAAGTTACTCACCAATAAATAGGGGTTCTTTATTTTTTCCCGCTGTGTGGGGCCCCGAAACAAGCCATGGGGCTAGTTCCCAGCACCCCCGGGGAACACGAGGTGGGAACCCAAGCTACAAAACCCCATCCGGAACATGAATGGGGGGCAATTGTTTTTCCATAAAAGGTTCCCAAATTAAAAGGCGCTTTGCGCCATAAATTTTGCGCATGCGTAAACAAAAAAAAGGGGGCTCGGGGGAAAAACCTTGTGCCCCTATAATAAACCCAGCGCAGGGCCCCGTAGATCATCGGGGCGTTGCGCAGCAGTAAGCAGTATCTTTATATGTGAGTTACTACAAACCCCCTTTAGGGCACTGCCCCCAACGCATGGGGAGAAAAAAAACCGAGCTTGGGGCCAAGACGAAAAAATTTTCGATAACAATAAAAACAAGTAAGTTTCCAAATTTGATTAAAAATAAAATATTTAGGGCCCAAAGTGTAGATACTGCTAAATAATAAAAACAAAAATAAAAAATAAAATCCCAACCCCCCAATACGCAGATACTACCATGGAAATAAAATTTAAACCCATCATGTTTCATAAAAAGGTACTTTTGGGGAAAATGTTGTTCCCAATTTTAAATTTTAATTGCAAAAAGGCAATCCTAAAAGGTTGGTACAGATAAAGTATACTCCAAAAAAAATTAATATACCACTTTATAATAAGTGAAGTATACGATTGCAAAATGTGCTTTGTGAGAGGGAAAAGGGCCATCACAAAATGAAATTTAAATAGGGAAAAATAAAAAAAGGGGGGGTTTAAAATAAATCGGATTGGATACCCCCAAACCCCCGGTAAATAAAAATTTGTTTTAGGCCCAAATTTATAGGGAAATAACAGGGGCAAAAGGGAAAAGAGAAAAAAAGAGGAAAAAGAGGAAAAACAGGGGGACTCCCCGGAAAGAAACCCAAAAGGTTGTTTTAAAAATTAAGGACCAGGGTTTAAACCCGTGGATAATTGAGATCCATTTGCCTCCTTTCAAAAGAATTTTTTTGCCCCAATAAACCAAATCTCGGGGGTTGCGGAAAAAATTTTCAATGGTATTTAAATAGTAGGCGTTAGGTTTCATTTCCTTTGGCCCTCACAGACATGGGGAAAATTGGGGGAATCTCTCTTATGTTTAATGTCCCCCAAATGTTCTCCTATCCTGCGTCAAAGCTGTCTCTTGGTTTTGCCGACATAGCCTAGTGGGCAACTACAGCTGCATAGATACACCACGCCCTCCGTCTTGCAATTAGAAAAGTCTCTCTGAACAAAACTACGATCTGTATGGTAGCTCTTAAATGATTTGTTTGGGTCATAAATGGGCAGGCAATGCAGTTGTCACCACAACGGAATGTACCCAATGGTCTTCGGCTAAGCCATGTACCCATATTTTTCTTTTGTGTATAGAAGCTATGTACCAGCCTATCGCCAATTGATCTCCCTCTCCTGAATGTGAATTGTGGATGAGGCGGTAATATATCTTTCAAGTCAGGGTCAGATAATAAAATGTTCCAATATTTAGTTACACTAGATTTAGCGCCCTAATGGTCCTGATCAAAATCGGCTATGATTTGTGTACATGAATCCTTATCTTTTGGGGTTCTTTTTGGGTTCGGATCTTGTTTCTATCTTGTCGGGAGGTTCATGATTCCTTTCTACAATATGTGAGGGGTAGCCACGATGGTACAATCGGTTTTTTAACTCCCTAGCCTGAAAAAAATAGTCCTGTTGTTTGGAGCAGTTCCTGCGTACTCGCAGGAACTGCCCCTTCGGAATACCATTCTTAAGGTTATAGGGATGATAACTATCCCAACGTAACAGGTTATTTGTACATGTAGGTTTGCGAAAGGTTTTTTGTATGGAGGTTCCCAAAAAACTGTCCTTCAAAATAAAAAAGATCCAAAAAAGAAAGAATTATTATCGATGAAGATGGGGAATCGCACCCCATGCCCCTTGATGTTAAGTAAAGCGACAAACTGGTCAAATTCTTCCGTTGTACCATTCACAATCAAGGATTCGCAATTATTACCCCAATTAAGACTTTTTGGTGAGATGTTCATATATCTCCGAGAAGACTATGGTCTCCTCCCACCAGCCCAGGTATAGATTTGCGTATGTGGGAGCACATGGGCTCCCCATAGCAGTACCGCTGAGCTGGTGGTGGCCCCTAAAATTTAAAATTTATGAAGTAGTTCTGGTTGAGTATGAACCCAATTAGCTGTAGCACAAATTTATTATGTGCATAAAACTGGGTACTGCTTGTGGATAGGAAAAATTCCACAGCACGCATCCCACAATCATGTGGGATGCTGCTGTAAAGCGCTTCCACGTCAATAGATGCTAATTTGGTTTCCCCATCTACTGTAATACCTTCCATTCTCCTCAGGAGATCTGGGGTATCTTTGATGTAAGATGGCAAGGTGCAAACAAAATCCTGTAATACTTTGTCGACATAGATACTGATATTTTGAGATAGGGAATTAATTCCCGATAATATGGGTCTTCCTCTAAGAGGCACTAATCCCTTATGGATTTTAGGAAGTGCATAGAAGCAAGGGACCATTGGATGTTGAGGCAACATAAATTGGCACTCGTTCTTCGAAATTAAGCCATTGTCCAATGCGGACACAAGAATTTCCTCCAATTTTAAACAAAATGACTCGGTAGGATCTTTTCTCAAAATTGCATAGCAGGAACGGTCATTCAGGAGATCTTTACACATTGACATATATATTACATGATCAAGAATGACAATATCAGAGGAATCGATATCCGAGGAAGAAATATCTGTGTCTCCAATATTCTTGCTCTTTTTATCTTTTAAAAAGGCGAAAGCACGTTTTTCTTTAAATTCCCGTGAGTCTCGAATATACTGTTTATGTTTCCTATCCTTTAGTGTATTTTGATATTTTTCTATTGTTTTTTGAAGATTTTGTTCGTGCCGTGCAAAGTCAGAAGAGGCATATCATTAAGCCTCCAGACAAGATAGAAACAAGATCCTTATCTCTAGAAAAGATCCTAAGAGAGATAAGGATTCATGTGCACGAATCATAGCCGATTTTGAAGGACTTGTAGTGTATCTCAATAGCCGGCATTCATGTTCCGGATGTTGTTGTAGCTGGCTTCTACCTCGTGTAGTCTGGCGTGCTGGAAGCTAGCCCTATGGCTTGTTTCGGTGCCGACACAGCGGGATTATATGAAGTATCTCTAATGGATCGGTGAGTAACTTTTATCTGTTACTCATTGGGTGTGCATATATTGTGGGAGGAGCTTTTTGTTTAAATGGTTCCTTCATTTATGGCACCATTTATGACTGCATCGGGTCATCACCACAGTACCTTGTGGTTCTACTGACATCACACATCATCTCATATAGGTCCCCTGATGAACCAAATGGGGAAACGCGTCGGGACGAACTTCTGACTTTTTTGGATATGGATAAGTATCTTGAGAATTGTGAATAATTGTTTGTTCATGTTGGTAGTATTTGGTATACTGGATTAGATATCTCCAAGATACTACTATACATATTTTTCAGTTAGGGACAGTCGTCTAATGGTGGGGTCGCCCTTTTTCGGTGAGGGTGCTCTGCTTTGTGACAGGGCTAATATACCTAGGAATTGTTCCCTTCTGTTTTGTCTATCAGGCAGTACATATATGCTTGCCTTTTGTTTGTATTTTGGTGTGGTGTTTTCTTTTGTAGTTGCAGCAACTAATATTATAGGTATTGTTAAGTTTTAGATTTATCATTATTAAAAGTTATATTTTATATCTAGATTTAAAAACTAGGGGTCCTATGGTAACAGAGTTGTATTATTCTCCATCTTTTCAAATACTTTATAATTTAATTATTGTGTTAAATTATTATATTTAATATAAATTGATATGAGTTATAATTTATACAATTAGAAACATCAGCTCTACCTACTTGACCCTTGAATGATGATGGTTATGTCTACCTTTGGAAAAACTTAATATTGCTCCATTAAAAATATAGCATATTTGCAGGTAGTATTTATCAAAAGGGTCCTAATATCTTATGTTCTCATTTCTTCCGACATACAGCAAACAAACCAAGTGTAGTCTGATTTTGCACATATTGCATTCCATCTGTCCTAACAACAGTATATTTTGTAGGATTAGGAATAAATAGAAGAAAGGTAGAATTGAACATGACTTTCGGATCAGATAAAACAGGGTTCTTTATACAGATGTTTTAAAATGTAACACCTTTTAACGTATTATTATACTTTTGGCACAGAACGTTGTCTCAAACTTTTCAATGGCTTTTGTTGTGTCCTGAGATGTGATATTTATTTCCACAAAATTTACAAAATATAACCCCCATTGGAAACTGTGTGCATTAGAACACAAAACTACAGCCTGCCATTGGCACCCTTAAACTCTCTTTTTCACAATGCAAATAAACTACTTAATAAGAAATAACTCTTATTACCCTGTTTCCTAAAAGTTTCTATCCTAACTTGCCCTATTAATTAAAATATTCCTAAACACTGTTCCTATGAGTAAATGACAGTTAGGCCGTGTTCACACGGCTTATTCCCGACGGATTTGTGAGCCGCATTGCGCTCACAAATCCGCCGTGAATAAAGGGCGGGACGGGGGCGGGGCCGGAGCGCGGCGGGGGCGCCGGGCCCCGGCCCCATAGGACATTGATTAACTACGGGCGTACGCCCCCTAAATAATTTTGCATGTCACTTTCTCCCCCCGCGGCGGATTCGCCGAGCGGGGAGGAGCAACGGAATCCACTTTTCTCTATGAGAGCAGTGGATTACCGTAATGACTCCGACGGATTGGCGCCGTACTGAAGCGCAAATCCGGCACGCAGTACAGCGCCAATCTGTGGCAAATAAAACCGTGTGACAGGCCTTATGTAATATCAGTTGGGTTTTCTCTAGTTTATATT